>JPJW01002170.1:0-38098 GCA_000750755.1 Pseudogymnoascus sp. VKM F-4513 (FW-928)
GTGTCGTGGCGTGGGGCGATCAGATGGGCGCGCGCGGTGAAGTCATCGGCCCTTTTCACATGTGTTGTCCACGACGCCGGCGACCCCCAGCTTTGGGATTTTGGTCTTTGTCTTGTCTTTGTCCCGGACTCCGCAGGCTTGGAGTCATTTACTGACAGAGCGCATGCCAGTCCGATAATCCGCACTGCAGAGGAGGTGAGGCGGGTGGTGTGTGTGTGTGGCCCGCGAACTTTGTTTATTGGGGAATGTATCGTGGAGTGCATGCCGCACTGTACTGTAACGTACGGACATACATGTTCTGCATGGCAAGGGTATGTGTGTGTCGCTGACACTGACGCTGACGAACGGCTCGTTTATCGTACCCTCCCCTCCCCTCTACCCTATCCCATCCTATCACTCTACTCTACCCAAGCTGTGCGCTCGTTAGCCGTGTTTCATCGATTCGCGAGATCAGGCGCCGACTCGCTCTCGCCCTCACCAAAAGGGCACCGAAACAACCGTTTCACGAAGCATCACGCGTTTCAAAAACGCCTACGTAGTTGGTGCGGCGTTGGCGCCGAAAAAATCTCTCGTTGGTTGGTTATTCGTTGCCCATGTGTTTGTGTTTGCTATACATGTTTTTTTCGTCTGATTAGAAAGGACTCTCTGTTAAGCCCTGGGAATCCACTGGGATGAGACGCCGGGAGGATTGAGAGGTTTGTGCTGGATAGAGTGCGATATGTCAGTGCTCTCGCACGTGTATCTATTTTTGTCACTGCCGCTGTCGCCGTCCCCAAAAATAGACTTGAGGGAAAGTACAGGATGGCGGCAAATGCGATTCTTCATTCATCTTTACTCATTTCTAAAGATCTATTCAATTTTCTTCAGCACCGAACACCATTTTACTTTTCCAAACCGTCACGTGTATTTGTGTAACCTCGCCGTGTGGCTGGGAGCAGGTCACCCGCCCTTCCCACAGAGTCAGGGACCATCACAGCAGCCCTCTCACATCCAGATCTCCCAAGGTATTCGTCATACAAGACACCCCTCCCACTCCATATGATCTCTCACAGCGGGAAACCCAAGAAACGCAGCTGACACCGCCTTTCTGCGACCTTTCGCTGCGACCCCCCCCCATGAGAAAATCGCAGAGACACACATGAGGGTTTAACCATGGGTCGATGACGATGTTCTTCAGCTTCAGGGTGGCAACGTACAGCAAGTGTCTAAGACGACAGACCACGACCACGAAAAAGAGCGTCATCGAAACAGGACGCAGTTGCAGCGCATTGCATTGCATACCCGCCCCAACACAGCCCACTTTGGTGACCCCGGAGATCGATCAGGGTGATCATTCTCTGCTAACTCTGGCCCGTGGGTGGGTTTCTAGAAGGTCGTCGCAGCCGCATTCCATGATCCGAGACTGCGAGGGAGTTGGGTTTTTCTGCAGCGCCAGCAACACAAGAAGAGATGATGAGGGATTATGAGGGCTGTCTGTGCCACGGGATCGTGCACAAGCCCGATTGCTACGGGGGATTTTTTTTGGCCCTCTTCCTTTTCATTCCAGCGCCCCCGCCATCCGTTCGGTCCGTCGCCGCGGGCGTCGGGGGTGATACAGATAACAGATACGGATATGCTGTGAGTAAGTAGGAACCCTTGAAGAACTGCCCGCCCCGGGATGAGTATATCGCTACCAACCGATCCTCCGTGCCTGCAGGTACGTAAGCACAGAGGTTCGTTTGCTTGCTTGCCCTCCAATTTTTTCCGGCGGGAAGGCGGGGCTGGGTTTTGTTACACCGTTACACGACGGAAGATGAACCGTGGTGCGATGATGCGAGATGCTGCTGGTAGGAGGGGGGAGGGGGGAGATGGAGATGGAGAGAGGATATATGATCCATGGTTCCGTGGTGGGGACGGAGGAGGGGGTTTTTTTTCTTTCTTTCTATATGGTAGAGGGTAGAGTGGAGAGAGTGGAGGGGGCGGATGGGTGCACGGCGCACGGATGGATGGGGAGGTGATATGTAAGTTGTCGTTCGCGGCACGGTGCGAAAGAAGGGAGATGATGCAGTGGATTTGTCAGGAGCTACAGGTAGTGGATTGAGGCAAATATTGAGTGAGGTAGGTGATTTATCTTTACCGTGCGCAATCAATACGAACTTCAATTCTCATATCACATTCCCACCAACCCCCAACCCCCTCATCAACCTCCTCATCGCCTTGTCAAAACGACCCCTTACTTCATCTCCGCGCCTACAACACCCCAACAACCCATCAGCGCGCGTCTACCACCGATCAAAACCCCCTTGCATCATATCATGCAAGTCATACCCCCATCGTTTGCATGGGTCCACCCCAACGCAGGGAGAGCTAGCTGGGGGGGCGACAGAACTGGGTATACCATGCCGCCACCCGCCGCGGTTCCCGTCCTCACGTTTGCTCATCCTAGATACGGCTCCTTTAGCGGCTCCGGGGAGGGTCCGGAGCAGCTAGGAAGGGCGTCGGATCGCGGGCTGGTCTGGGACTTGGCTTCTTGAGGGATTATAGGAGGATATGGAATCTCGCACTGATAGATCTGGAGAGTGGCCAGCACGACCAATTCCAGATTTCATCTGATCCAGACTTACCAGGCCGTCGAAGGAGTAAGCGAGCCTTACATAATACCTGGTCTGACAGAGCACCGCCCGCCGTTCTTCCCAATTCCAGGAGGAACGATTTATTGGACTGGACTGCACTGGGGAGTTGGACAAGAAAGGGCCAAGCCTATACCCGTCTACCCGTTTCAATAGCCCACCTACCTGCGGAGATGCTGGGTGGGTCGATCGTTCCTCAACGGGCCGCCGAGGCTCTTTTCGATCCGGCGCGGCGGCGGGCGGCTGGGAGTGGGGTGGGGTCTGTCTGTATGTAGGTGGACAGACAGATCTCCCCGAAGAATTGTAGTTAGAGAGATCTAATACTATAGGCCGTTGCGCAGGGGCCATCTGTGATCCTAGACTTGTCTACTGCTTCCGAGACTCATTGCGGGGAGGGGGAGAGGGGAGGGAGAGGTATTGCTGGATGGGGTAGGTAGGGGTGATGTTCTTCACTTCCCTCTCTCAATCGATCTCTTTTTGGGATTATACCAAGGAGCTGAGAGTGGGAGGGGCGGCGGGGTTCTTTCTTTTCTTTCT
Organism: Pseudogymnoascus sp. VKM F-4513 (FW-928); assembly: GCA_000750755.1. Classification (NCBI taxonomy): domain Eukaryota; kingdom Fungi; phylum Ascomycota; class Leotiomycetes; order Thelebolales; family Thelebolaceae; genus Pseudogymnoascus; species Pseudogymnoascus sp. VKM F-4513 (FW-928). The sequence continues at coordinate 3,147 of JPJW01002170.1, forward strand.
CATTGTGCGGGTTTTTTGCAAAAATAGAAAGATATATGATTCTACATATACTCCCCCTTTTCCGTTCGTATCATATGCAAGTTGTCAAAAGCCGTTACGTCCATCTATACGATCTTAACATCTACCCACCCCGTTACCGGCCGCAGCCTCTCCAGGCACGTCCCCACCTCCCGTGAAGACTACAAGCCACCTAGTCATCTTTGGATCCATGGTAAGCTCCCAAACCCCTCTCCCATCTCTACGGGACATAGCATGGAGCTTCTAGCGGTCTGAGGACGTGTCTGACGCAGGTGTATAGCCACGCCTATCTGTTTGAGAAATCTCAAATCACCGCGGTCCAAGAAGCTGGTATCAGCAGAAAAGCGGAGGCAGAATTGCATAATACAGACACAACATCGCCATCACACATAGACCGTTTTGGCAGCCAGCGCCTCCGCCATCTAGGGAAAACTGCAGCACGTTGTCAATCAATGCCCTCAACCTCCCGCCTCCTCGCCTCTGCATCACATCCGCTCTACCTCATTCATCTGTTCCACTCCTCTCACAAGCACCACCATCGCATCCGCTTTTACCCAAGACATACCGAGCGGTGAAGCACGGCCAATATGCATATCAACACACACCCCCGTCCCCGTCCTTTGTCCATCCGCTACACCATCCCGCCGCCGCCGCGACAGCACCGCGGCCTTATCGAGATGACCAACAGCGAGTTCAACGCTTTGTCTGGCGCCGCGCCGTCTTTGTCAGGTGGTGAGTGCGGGGATTGGGATGGCGCTACCACCACGACGTCGTCGACATTGGAGAGGATCTTTCAGGAGGGGTATTCGGTATGTGGTTCTATGGATGGCTTGATGGAAGTTGCATACTGATGATGTATGTTCCAGAACCCCTCTCCCTTTCTGCCCCCGGCGGCCTACACGGCGTTTCCTCCTACCGAGAATGGACTGGCAAACGCTGCGGCGGGGAGGGGCTTCGAAACACATCCGCAGCAGTTTGGCGCGCAGATGAATCCGTATACGTCGGCGACCACGACGGTGGGGAAGTTTGTGCAGAGACCACCACCACCACCACCTCCGTTGTCATCATCCTCGCTGGGGTTTCAGGTTTCGCAGCAGACACAGGTGAATGAGTATTGGGCCTCGTTGGCGATGTCGATGAATAACAATACCAATACCAATTGGAAAATGGAATATAACCCCGCCACGGCCATGCTCTCGGATTTCGGACAACAGTGCACGTACGATGAGTTTAACACTATGCCCTTAGAGGGAGAGAAGTTGGGATCATCATTCGCTCTGTGTGCGGATACGCAGAATCAGGCTCCGGATGAGATTATACATTTTAGCCCTAACCAAGATGGCGGGGTTGACTATACGGATAAGCGGTGGAACGAGGCGCTTGAGTTTCGGGAGCAGGGTATAGCGTCTCATCACGGATTACCGTATACATTCTTCGACGACAGCAATGTCGCGACGGGTGGTTCGGTGGGGACTACGTTTCCGTCTTGGACGAATGGGGGGGATACGGTGTCGCCCAAGGCGCTGACGTTGAGCTCGTCGAGTGTCTCGTTTGAGGGGTCGGAGAGCTCGGAGTGTGGGTCTCTTGACTCGGTGTCGACGACCGATGGACTGTTTGGGACTACTGGGGAGATACAGGGTGCTCAGGAGGGGATGAAACAGGAGATGGGACAGGAGGCGAGGGGGAGAAGGAAGTTACCTGAGAGACCGGCGAGACAGTATGTCGCTATTGCGCCTAGTGGTGGGAGAAATAGCCAGGTAGTGGACAGGGCCTGTGAGAGGGAGATAAAGGTAGGTCCATCCATCCCTTTCTCATACCCCAGTCGGCGTACTTACCTATATCCCAGACCTGCACATCACCAGCAACTGCAAAGGAAGCACCAAGAAATACCCCTACCTCCACACCCCGCTCACCACACCCCCAATCCCCCACCACACGCAGCTCCAAAGACGCCTTCCTCATCGCCTCCAAACAAGCGGGGATGTCGTACCGCGCCATCCGCATCGCTGGCAACTTCAGCGAAGCCGAGTCTACGCTCCGCGGTCGGTATAGGACGCTGACTAAGGTCAAGGAGGAGCGGGTGAGGAAGCCGGAGTGGACGGAGGGGGATGTGAGGTTGTTGAGGGAGGGGGTGGAGAGGTATAGATGTGCGGGTAGGGGGAGGGGAAGGAGCGGGAAGACGCCGTGGAAGAGGGTTGCCGAGTACATTGAGGGGAATGGGGGGAGTTATCGGTTTGGGAATGCGACGTGTAGGAAGATGTGGGATCGGTTGAGGGAGGAGGGGGAGGATGAGGAGTAATAGAGGGTAAAGGTAGGGAAGTTATGTGGGAGGTTAGATCATTAGATCGGGATGTTAATTGATAATACGGTGTCTCTAATTGTGAAAAAGAGTCGTCTATGCGAAAGTTGTGTTTCTCTGAGCCTTCCAGTTATACATATGGCACGAACGATTACCAAGCACCCTCAGTCGCACTTTCCTCGGAGCTTTCAGATTCTATAGATGGAAAGAACGATTGCCAACCCTCGGTCGTAACTTCCCCAAAGACTTGAAGTTATATATGGCAAGAACGATTATCAAGCAAGCTGGATCGCAGCTTCCTCAAATCTTCTAGGTCATATATGAGGAAAGAACGACCACCAGGCAACCTTCATCGCAGCTTCCTCCAATGTCTCAAGTTCTACATATGGAAAGAACGATTACCAAGCAGCCTCGTTCGCACCTTCCTTGGAATTTTCGAGCATATATAGATAATAAATATTTGGAAATTTTCCTATAATTTAATAGATACCCCGCCCCATAAAAATGTTGGGAGCATGACATAGTGCCTCTATATATTGGTTATATTACGGAATTCCTCTGTTCGGCATCGTCCACGCTTTTCTGCCAGTTGAGATTCGTAAGAGCAACGCCCTCTATCCCCGTAACCATGATCAATGCCACCGTAACACCAGTTGATAGGCCATTTAGATCCCAATGCAAATGAAAAGCGGTCCACAAGGAGAGTGGCATTGCAACGGTATAATAGCAACCCAAGTTTACCCAGCCGCCGATAGCCTGTCTCCCGATCCCTCGAAGAGCGCCATTACAATATGCCGCGAGACCGTCGAAGATTTGCATGACGGCGACGAGTGGCAAAGTATGAGCTACGAGAGCAATTACTTCGAGGTCATTTGTAAAGATGTGCGGGAGGTAATTGCGCAGCGAGAAGAAGAGAGTCGCGTTTAACGTTGCCACAATGAAAGTTCCAACGAACGCTACCAACGCTGACGTCTTTGCGGTATTGGTGTGTCCACCACCAATGCACTGTGCCATTCTGGTAGAGGCTGCGATACTGATAGAGAAGGGAATCTGCCAGAGCGTGCCGTTAAGTGTGGCGAGAATTGTCTGTGCAGCCAGATGGGCGGGGGACAGATATGCCGCGGCGAGGACCAGAATCTCGAACGCGAGGTACTCTGCCTCAACCATCAGGAGACCGGGAAGGGCGAGGCGCAACATGGAATTCCAGTTTTGCAAGACCGCGGAGGAGATCCTACTCCAGCACTCGCGGCCGCGCGATAGCATGACATAGGCTATGAGACAGAGTGGGAGCAGGGTTTGGGTTCCAGCGACGGCAATTGGTGCCCCTATAAATCCCCAGTCAAAGACCTTTTATCACCAGATTAGCTAACGATGCCCCTCAGGATTGATGGTAGATACCCACCCAAACGAACAACCAACTTGCGAGTACATTCACAGAAGCCCCAATGAAGAGGATGCCTGTTATTGGCAGGAAGATTCCTTGGGCTGTCAAGAGCCTCTTCCCCGCCTCAAACGCCGCAAAGCCAGGAATACCACAGATAAGAACTCTCAGATACAAGCCCGCAAGTGCAGCTGTCTGTGCGTCTGGCAGAAGTCTGTTTAAGAGGTGAGGAGAGTTATACCAGAGCACGGCAATAGGAACGCCGATGCACCAAAGGAGTAGGACCATCCTCTGGACATGCAATCCTACGAGCATCTTGTTTCCGGATCCCCAAGCCTGGGCGCAGAGAGTGTCGAGACTCGTGGCAAGGCCTTGAAAGACGACGAAACCAGTAATGTTTGCAGTCATGCTCGCGACACTCACGGCGCCCAGCTCGATCTTGCCACGGCCACCAACGACAACAATACTGGTCAGGTTGAGGGAGAACTGCAAGAGGTTGGCAATGACTAGCGAGCTGGAGTATCTTGTCAAGATCTTGAATTCATCTTTCCAGACCGGTTTCTCAGCGGCTTTGGTATTCCCCAAAAGAGGCGTTGTGTCACAGAGTGCTTCCGGAACTCCATGGCTGCTGCCATCCTTCCCAGCACTTGATTGTGAACCTGAGTCAACGACCATGGCTGCTAAGAATTTAATCGCGAACTTGATCTGGTCATGATTGCTATAATCTTTTGTGCCTCTAAAAATATATCTTGATTTTTCCAAGAGAAAATATTACAATTAGTCATGGTTTTCTTCTTTCCTCGGTGGAATCCTCCCCGAGACCACTCACTAGGTGATCCGGCAATTGAACACCAAGAGATTCAGATCTATAAAATTTCTATAAGGAGTTAGCTCGAAACAAGTCACGATCCGCCGTAAGCCCGAATAGGTCAGGATATCAGTCTGCTTGCTCCACCCGTTTTCACCGCTGGGAAATGTTGACATGGATTAAATCTTATCGATGATCTACCACTGAGCGTATAATGATATTTACAATTTCGCTCCTTAATAATTTCAATGCTCTTCTAATACCACTGGCCCCCCACAATATATCAAGTCACTCCTCCGTGTATACGCTGCCGTACGTTGCCCGTAATCTGGCACTCAAATGTTGACCGGCCGTCAAAGCTGACAGAGCCTTGGAATCTGCCACGCCGCCACCATGGCCCACGACTTTGCCCTTGAAACTTGCCGCTCTCTCTTCCACGAGCGGCGATGGTATTGGCGTTAGTACGGTATCGTCCGCCGGCTGTACGAATATGGCTATTGAGAACCGGTCCGTGTCACTCTTGTCATCATTGTTCACAGGGGTCGTGAGAACAACGCGATGGACGGTCGATCTGAGTAGTCCATTGGTCCAGTAACTCAAGAGGTCTCCAATATTCACAACTATCGGCGGGAATGTCGTGGAATGGTAGTTTTCAGGGAACACCGGCACGCTTGCCCATGTCTTCCCATCTGGGGTTAGGATCTCGAGGCCAGGTTGGTCGGGCCGAGTGAAAAGGAGGGTAATGCTTCCATAGTCTGAGTGCGCCCCAGCTCGGATATCGGCGTCGGGGTCATAGTCAGAGTCCGATGGAAGTGATGGATAGTAGAGGAAACGTGAGGACTGGGGTGAATTCTTGTGAGATCTAACCAGCCAGTCGGTATCCTCGATTGAAAGGCCCAGTGCTATGAGCCGAAGAATGCGGGTAGCTATCCTGCGACACCTGACGTGAAAGTCGCGGAGAGCTGCATCGTTCTTTTTGAATGTCGTGGGGATCGGCTGTTGCCATTGGCCGGTAGTGGCATCCGGCTCAGCCAAGTTGAAGGCTTGCTTGAAGTCGCCGCGTTGATGTTTTGTAGGATCGAGATTTTCAACGTGCATGCCGACGAACCCACGATTGTTTTTGATTCCGCACTCTTCCTTCTCAGAAACAGGGGCATCTTTGAAAAAAGACCGCGATATGCCAAATACGTGATCAACAGTTTCTTCATCAAGGTCGTAACCTTCACTGTCACCTCCATTTCCTGATTTCGGAGATCCGGCAATCCACAGGAATCCCCATTTGGCTGCTGATGTCACAATTGCTTTCCCCAGCTCGGGTGTCTCTTGAGAGATGTCAAACAGAGGCAGGTCAATCGACTCCTCGGAAGCACCATCCGCACCATTAGATACCGTGACTGGAGGCATCACTGACTCATGAAAATATCGAAGACAGTAATTGAGATCCTGGTTTACGTTATACGATGACTCTGGCCGTGGTCTTTCAAGAACTAACCAGGGGAGACACCACCGGTCGGAGGCGCCCGCTTGTGTACAGCCTCCACAGTTGGATACCAGCAAGGTCTGAGCCCTCGGTACAATAAGCAGCGAATATTGAATTGAGAGAGAAGCCTCTCGAACTGGGAGTACTATAGTTGTTAGATCTAATGAGATCGTGGAGTCATAATATCCATCTTGGAACTCTACCCTTATCTATCCCCGCAAAGTCTGATTGGCTTATTTACCCCGCTGCTGATCTTTGGACGTCGTCCCGCTAGGTCTATTTAAGGGACTGAAATTTTGACCTATTTAGGACTAGATTCGGCTTGCGTCTCACCCCACTCTATGGATTCTTCTGTATGATAATACCAAAGCAGAGATGTCAGTCATCGCAGGTAAACTCTATTTAAAGTAGGTTCCCTCGTTAACTTTAGGAGTTCTTAAAATCTACACATTCAATATTTCCAACCATGGGTATCGAAGAAGCACTTTCATCTGACCTTCGAGAGAAACTGAGAGACGAATTGTTGGCCGCCAACGACAAATATGTCCTTGAAATTCCAAAGGTGGAGCTTCACGTCCATCTTGAAGGGATTCTAACCGCCGAGCTGAGATGGAAGTTGACTCAGAGAAATGGGACCACGCTGAGGATCGCAAAAAATGGGCCAGAGCTCAAAACTTTTGAGGAACTTGAGGCTGCAATGGACTTACTTCGGCCGGATTCCAGCCGTGTAAATAATGACGAAGAACGATTTCAATTTTTTGAGGCATATTATGAAGGATTTGAGTGTCTTAAGACGAAAGAGGACTTTTTTGATCTGGCCATGTATTACCTTGAGCGCGCCGCTAAAATGAATGTTCGCTACTGCGAGCTTTTCTTTGATCCTCAAGGCCACACAAACTGTGGAACAGCCTGGACTACCATGATGGACGGCTTCAGAGAAGCACAGCAAAAGGCGGATAAAGAATTAAATGTACGTATTGTCCTTCGGCTGGTGGCCATGAACTTACAATTCAAATAGGTGAAATCAGCATGGATCATGTGCTTTCTCCGAGATCTCTCTCCAGAGTCAGCCATGGAACATTACAAGGCCGCACTACCCTACCGCGATATGATTGTGGGAATTGGGCTTGATTCAAATGAAGAAGATCGACCACCGGCACTTTTCGACGAGGTTTTCTCCCTCGCCCGACGTGATGGCTTCAAGCTCACGATGCATTGCGATGCGGACTCAAAAAATACGCACGAGCATATTAGACAGGCTGCCTCTGTCGTTGCCGGCCATGGACTTGACCGTATCGATCACGGCATCAACGCTGCAGAAAAACAGGACCTGATTGATTTGATTCTAAAGCGTGATTTGGGTATGACAATATGTCCCTGGTCTTACTTGCGACACACCACGTACACGGAGCTTGGGCCAAAGATCCGCAGTCTATACGACGCAGGTATCAAAATTAGCATTAACAGCGACGACCCAGCATACATGGAGGATTGCTGGGTTTTGGAAAACATGTTACTAGTGAAGAACTTGTGCGGCTTCGACGACAAGGACATTGCTGTTCTGTCAAGGAACGCAACCAACATATGTTGGGCAGAGCCGGAAGTTAAGGGGAATATCCTACAGGAGATCGACTCAGTTTATGACAAGTTTCACCCAGCTTAGTAGAGATCAAATATAGTTTCGGTCAGATATTTCTTAGTTTATATGACCGCATATTACTAAACACTATAATATAAGTTTGCGCTGTGGAAAATCAGCGCTAGATAGATCGTATACACCCTCCTTTCCCGACCGCCAGGTCTGTTCCAAAGCTACTATAACAAGCTTTTGGTGGAAACATCCCAAAGCACGAAAGTTTACATGTAGCTCGTTTCGAAGCCAGATCTTTATCTGGGTGTGCCCACTGGATAGGAGTAAGCCAGCCTGGAACAAGGGCCAAGATATCGAGTAGCTCCAGCTTGTTTTAGAAGGAATTAAACGTGCATGATTAAATATGCTGCTGAGTAGAGTTTTCGTGTTAAAAATTCCGCTTGGAAGTCGAAAGAGTCGAATCAAATAAAGAAGGGTTCCCAATCTCCATACCTCAACCATATGGCGGCGGGGATCAGACTCGTCGACGCATACCCATCTTTTGATAGCATTGCCGAGCAGTACAGCTTTCTGGATGGCGTCAGGCTCCAACTTGTACAGGACCGTAATATTTGCAATATATTCAAAGAGGTCAACGGGGCAGTAGAACACATCAAATCCCCATTCTCTCTCTCCGGATGGCGACTTGAATTTATTTAGGGTAGCCGTAAGGTCTTCGGGGGACCAATGCAGCATCCTCGAGCTTGTGGTAGCGCCCATAACGTCAAGCCTGCTCCCCCGTTAGGTTTTGAAGCCAGATAGATGGGAAAGATAGCTACCATGCTATTCGTTGCTCAATAAATCCTCGCTCTGTACCATCGGAACCACGTAGCTTTATAAATGCGCTTGCAGCTCTGAGATGTGTTTCAAATTCAACACAGTCCCCGGAACAAACGTCAAGCTGCGCAAGTAACAACATACAAAGTAGACTCGTCAGGTCCGGCCCGTTGGGGAGGTCCTCTAGTTCCATCCTTAGAAGTTCCGTAGCTTTTAGTCGTAAATGAAGGCTTTGTCTCTTCAGTTGGTCATCCTCTCGCCGATTTGCTATGTGACATGCCGCAGTAGCAGCCACCGCGCACCTTACTGAGGGGACGCTTCTAATCATGGGCAAAACATGGCGGGTATAAGGCGTTTCAGCTGGGCCATGGCCTAGGTAGAATGCTTCACTGATCTCGCGGGCGTCTAGGACATGGTCAGTAGGATAATGACCAGGCGATTGGGTTTCTATACAGTAATTAACAAAATTCCCGAGACCATCGCCGGCTGTCCGTAGGTCCATAATTCCGAAGTTTTGCTGTCGTACGATAGCTCGAGGCTTCTTTTCCACATCTCCCTTTGACGATTTTCCCTTGCTTGGAGCGCCATCGACCCAACGTAAGACATATCCTTCACATTCCACACCCCGTAGACTGCAACTGTTACACTTCGGCAGGCTCCGATCGCATTTTCTTCCACGACGGCGACATGTTTTGCACGCAACTCCAAATATATTGTTTTGGCTCATCCTCGCATTGCTCAATTGGTAGTTTACCGGGTCTATTCGAAGGTTGGGGTTATTAAGAGCTTGTTGGAGGATCTTGGTTCTTGAAGGATTGGGCTTACTAGATTGACGAGGTTCCATAATCATCTTTCCACTAAACATCCCAAGGCCCTGAGTCACCGTATCCAGACCGCACGTGCGCTGCGCAATTTCGTAACGCAAATGGCAGACAACGTAAGGTATTGTCAAAGTATGCCGCAGAAACTACAGCTTTTTCGGTGGTTCAAAAAGGCCCTCTTTTTAACATATACCTACGGATACCTAACACTAGTATAAATAAGGCGTGGGGGGCCTATAATCTGTACCTCGTAGCAGGCTCGACATTCACAATTTGTCCATCCTCATCATAAGTAGTCTTATCCAAACTCTTGAGCACGGGGTTTTTCGCATCGAATATACCTGACATCTCTACGAATATCTTGCCAGCTGTCTCAACAAACAGCTCGACAATCCGCCAGCAGATGACCACGGGATAGAGCTTCCAGCCTATTGTCCCAATTTCTACTGAGATACCAAACGTCGTGGGATGGTGTAGCATGCAGCGAGAGTAGTGGTACGCGGAACATGTGCGTGAAGTTGGCTATCATCTCCTATTTATGCACTGCTACCTGTGTAGTCCACTCTATCACCGTGGTGTTGCGCAGCATCTCGATTGAACCTACCCCGCATTGGCACATCCGCGTATAGTGACTTCGACTACTTACTACTTTAACTCCAAGCTACTTTGCTAGCCCCCCTGGCACATTTCGATCTGCCGCTCATACCCTTTGACTTCTACCGACAGAGGCAATACGGAATAGAATGGTAGCCAGGCGATTCGTGGGAAGTGGGTCGGGGAGACGTATGCTGAGAGGTTTGCACATGTGTGCAAGGAGCCAGCCAGCCAGCCAGCTATACGGGCCATGATATAAAGCTCAAGGCTGGACCCAAGATGGAATTATCATCGATCAATCTGCTCTTCCTCCCCTGTGCAGAAGATGCACTTCATTAGCCTCATTTTCCTCGCCGTCGGAGGGGCGCGCGTGTCGTTAGCAGCTACATCTTCCTCGGGGCTTCTCCAACGAGCCAACGCCCAGCAAGTCATCTCACGCGCCGACCAGCTCTCGTCACCCCCTGCGCCAGAACAAATCTCCGTCGTTGAGCTGCCGCTGCCGCCTGTCGCTCCCACCAATGCTACAGGGTCTTGCGACAAAGCCATAAATAGTCGCGGTACCGGCTGCATTGGCAAAGTTACAGGGCTCAGCTCGGGCAACTTCCTCCCCGACAACAAGCACGTTGTCGCATCCATCATTTTTATCGGCGCGCCAGCGGCTCCCGATCCTCGGAGCATCTACGAGGGCCTACAGTTAGTCATCGTCAAGACTGACAATACCACCTTTCCAAATGGCGACCCCTGGAAATGTATTACGTGTGGCATGCCCGCCGCGAACCAAGTCGGCCGTGTTGATTTGATGGACTATCCCCAGGCGTTCGGCGACAGCAAACGTGTATTAGCAGGACCACAGATCATCGACTGCAGCCCCTTCAAGCTGTCCAGTGCAAAGTGCACTCCTGATGCGGCACACATGTACCCGATCCGCTGGAATACATCACCCACTGGCGACGGCGCTGGGGGGTCTATACGCGAGCTGCGCTTGCACCCAGATGATAACCATCTAGGATTTAACTCTTTAGTCATTGGCAGCGATGGCGGCATTTCTCAGGCGGCATATATCAGTCGCTTGGTGTTCAACAAGGCGCCTACCACTGGAACTCCACTCTCGTCCCGCTACGATCTTAGCAATGTCACGGCGCTTATCGACCCTCAGGCACGACCCCAGATTTACGTTGAGGGTACAGAACTCAAAATCAACCAGAGCGCCATCGCTGTTGGGGAGCTAAGGGGCTTCAGTGGAAGTGGTCAAGAGGTTACATACATTGGGGCTCCAACTGAGTCGTGCAACATCGACGTCTATGCCATAAACCTGATCACGGGGAAGATACGTCGTCTAACGTCACACCCAGAGTATGTTGACCCAGTTGACATCTCTCCAGATGATAAATGGACGGTCGTGATGGATACGCGAGGCACCGGGCGACAGATGTGGCTCTCTGGCATGCGTGGAATTCCGCCCATCATTGACATGGTCGTGACTGCGTCGGTGTCCTCTACCCGCAATAATGGCCTACGGCGCTTCTTCCAGCCTTGGCTTATTGACCAGTATGGTGATCGTGGAGATTACTATGGCCAACGCATTAATGAGGCTGGTGATGGCAGCCCAGGGAGCGTGAATGATCCCGAATGGAATGGCAGAGCCGATCCAAAGTGGTCGCCTGATGGCACGCGTATTGTTTACTATCAGGCACAAACAGTCTCGCCCGAGTGTGGAGGGATAAACCCGCTGCCCTGTTACAACTCTACGGAGCCAGGTGGACGGCAAGAGCGCCTGATGATGGCAACCCTCACCAGTCGCAAGCCATATACTCGACCAGCTCCAGTGCCGTTTGCTGACGTTGTGCCGTGGGGTACTCCATTCGTTCCTGGGAGCACCACTGCTATTCCTAGCTACATTCAGGGAGGTAATTATACTCTACAGGGCCAGGTTTCCGGCAATGCCATGGTGGAAATTATCTCTGGTGCCAATAATGCATCTATCGAGACCATCGCTGTCACATACAGCAACTTCTCTGACGATGGTGCCATTATCATCAATGGAGGGGAGAGGGTCAAAGTCACAACACCATCCGGGGGGCAAAATGAAGTTGACTGGTTCTCAGACATTATCCAAACGGGGTCAACTAATGGAACGAAAACCACTACTCCAGGCGGTTTTCATCTATCTGTCAATGTTTTCAAGAATATCGCCATCTACACTGGTAATTTAACCACTGCCATCGACGGCACTGCCTGGTATCAACCTGCCAATGGAACCTGAAGACATCTCATGATATCTGCTGGTAGATGGGACGAGTAATATCGAGGCTGAAGTAGAGTTGTAAGCTATAATATCAGAGCTTTATTTGATATATATTCTCGATGTTCTCCCTAGCATTGGACTCATCAATGAGAGCCTGGCTGCAGGTTCGGTGGCTATTCTTTCCCCGCAGGGAGGGATTAGGACAACAAAGTCACAGATCAACAGCAGAATACGCGAAGGGACACACGGAGAGAGCAAGAACAAGAGACGGATGGCTACATACATGATTAGAGTAAGGTCAACACGGACCGCTTTCAGGACCCAGTCACTCGGATTAGTGTCTATTGGGGATTGGTTAAGCCGCGGATAAACTCACAGTGAATGCCCTTGCGCAAACTAGAGCTTTTAGTGGCTAAAGGATAGCTCCTCGAAACCTAACTCGGTTAGACTAGGCTGGCTTATACGCTATACGCGTATAGCTTACTTTGCCATGCCCATCATTTGGCGATCATTCATCGGCGGGGTAGTTTGGTTCCTTTTACATGTATGTACCCATTCTATACCCTGAGGTGCAATATCAGAATGGGTATTATGATATTTTTTGGGCGATTGGGGAAATTACCCCCTGTATTATCACATTGTTGGTGTTGAGATCCGGAAATGGTCGAGACTTGGCACAACCAAACTTGGATTCCAACCAAGTTCGACAGGCACGAACACAATATTTGGAAATACTGCGCGGCTAATATTATGCTTCGATATCAAAAAAAAACGCGGTTGTGCAAGTGCCACCTTGAAGATGATGAATAGGGAATCATATAAATAGGTAGAATAGAGGCAATGCCTATGTGACTATTCATATTTTGATAGAGCTTGACATGATAGCTATATAACCGCCAGCTTAACTCTTGCGCTTCGATTCTTCCGACGGAACTTAAATGTGACAAGAACATCTTTAGTTCTCACGCTTCTCGTTGCCAGGAGCAACCCAAGCATAAGCGGGCTCAGGGGCAGCGTTATCCTGGGCAGTATCGCGTTTCTCGTTGCGAGGAGTTGCCCAAACATAAGCGGGCTCAGGGGCAGTGTTATCCTCAGCAGCATCGCGTTTCTCATTGCGAGGAGTTGCCCAGACGTAGGCAGGGACTGGGGCACTGTTATCCTCGGCAGTATCGCGTTTCTCGTTGCGAGGAGTTGCCCAGACATAGGCGGGCTCGGGCGCGGCGGCATCCTCCCGGTTTTCTATTTCGCCATTAAGGATAGGTGCACCGAAAATAAGGGCCGGAAACAATAGAGCTCCAGCAGCGAAAGAGGTTGAAAATTTCATGGTGAAGAGTATAGACCTGGTTATATTAGCTTACTGAATAATCGGTATTGTGTGGCTAGAGTGGGAATCTGATAGAAGAGGCATACTGTAGACTTCGAAATCTGACTTTATGACGTGAGAAGAAAGTATTCATTGGAAACCAGCAAGGAATTCTTACCTTTAACATCGGATAAGAGTCAGGTTTGTGGGATACATCCTCGATCGCATTTGTTTCTTGTATTACATTTCTATTAGTTTCCTATTGTGTAATCCTGCAGTCATTCTGCAGTCATCTTCACACTTTCTATGCAACATTGTAATGGGACTATCGCTATGATAGGTAGCTACTACAGGGAAGAGATGAATCTGAGTTTTAGGCCGTTGTAATTCTCATCGTGACCGCTATGTGTTGTCTCGGCCATTGCCAAAACCACGCGCATACATACGCAAGCTGACATGGTGTCTTATCTTGTCTTCGCAGTTGGCTGCATCCTTTTTGAGCTCCTTGATTGCAGTGCATTTAAAGGTGAGACATATGCAATCCTTTTGCTCGTAAGAACTGCACGTATCTCGCCTTTTTGTATGTACGACATAGTGTTATCTTGGAGCAGCACATGGAATTGGAAGGCCGATATTTACCTGGCCCGCGTGCCCAATATCGAAACACTTTGGGTTAGATCTGAGCCCAAGTCGTATCCTCTGCATACAAACATGTAACCATTCATAACGGAAATCGCATGCCAAGATATCACAGCATACAAGAGCTCGTATTTTAACATCCTGCATTAATATACAAAATTCATATGCTTTTCGGTCAATTTCACCCTCCAGGATATGCGATATTCTGTCTGGCAGAAATATTTAAGCCAACGTTAGTTCCCTTCTTGACCGGCATTCCAGCGTGCCATATACCAGGGTATCCAGTTCCATTTGGAAACAAGTTTGACCAAAACACTGCATTTCCCACCAGAGGTTTGAATGCAATACCCCCATCCCCCGACTTATCGTCGCAGTCGATAAACTTACACCATTTGGCAGAGAACCTGCCAATGGGTTCGGGAAACTATGTAGCACCTCCAACGCAGTCATCGCATTCAAGGTAGGCGAAGATCGTCGAGATGCGTGGATTTGCAATACCTGAAAACCAGTCAAAAGTGGGGCCTAAAGTGATCGCCAATGCCGTATTTGACGACTTGAATATCCTCAAGGTGGCTGACAGGCTGATAACCTTGGCAGTCGACGGATCGGGCCTCTATGCAGGAGACAGCTGAGTCGTACGGAATAGTAGCAGGCTCAGAGGAGCAGATGTCGTTGCTATAAGCCTCCATCTCGAAACCTTTGGAGACGGGCGAAGTCTTGTAGTGAGGAGTTCTGTTTTTCTCTGTTGATATTGACAAAGCTTAGCAAAAGCTTATGTGTAATCGGGTGACCTAACGCGAAATTCAAGAGGTATCTTGTCTCATCCTGGGTTAGATAATTCTCGGTATATAAGATGAGGGGGTCTGTGGAGAAAATATGCGTCTTAAATCTGTGGTCGGGACATTGTGCTGCATATTGTTGGCGCATGACCTCGAACTCGAAAATGTCAGCTTTCGCATCCATAGACCAAAGACTGCTATGTCCCCACTGTTTGGTGAGCTCTGAAAGGACTGAAAGAATGGGTAGTGTGATATTTCTAAGTCGATATCATGGCGAACGAGATATGTTGAAAGTCAGCGTATAATGCTTTCTAATCTTGAACAAAAGGAGCATTGAATATCGATTTAATCCCATATTTGACAACGAGGGGCAAATAAACGCAGTTATAGAATCTACGGTCTGGCCGACTAGTCGTATCTTCAGACCAATTATGCGCATCCATCGGGAATGTCGTGCAGATGCAGCACAGCACATGAATAATCGAGCTACAAGACTGGGGGTAGCCGGTGTGAAAATGTAAGCTGACTATCCGTTCTACAACGGGTAGGTATCCCGATTCAGACCACTGTGCATTAACCTAGTTTCATAGCCCATGGGAGTAATGCCTGTCATTATACTACTTTTTAGAGCTTCTCCAAGTTCTAATTATCGCTCTGTCAAGCTACAACAATGTCCAAATTTATTGGCAGCGATTCCCATGTCTCTGGGTATTCTTCAAACCACGCTGATTCAAGCACGTCTCTAATGGCCGGAGATGAGGGTCTACCCTTTGATGCTGAAAGTCGTGGCCAGTTTAAAGGATCTCGACGAACTTCTCGACGATGTTTTGTGGCATGGCAAAACTGGCCGCTTATAATTACCTCGCTGTTTCTTATTGCTGGACTTTCGGTTTGGGCCCATGTGGTAATGTTGGTGAGAAGCTTTCGGTGTGATACTGCGCCTGAAACCGATTACTTCGGGCCAAACTGTGAGTATATAACATTCTCACAGTTGTTCTTTTCATATTCTAATCTATCAGTGCTCTACTCGAGTAGAGTCACATTCCAGCCTCACTTGTTTTATGGCGGTCCACCTTCCAATATCACCGATGAGATCTGGCAGAGACTTTCCCCTCGTAAGTGGATGAGTCCTTCTATTTTGAATGGTAAGGCTGACTTTATAAAATTAGCTGGCGACGGAATTATCGAAATTCCAACAGAGCACACTGGCAGCCTGCCCGCTTCACTCCCTGCCCCAAACAACCCCGGCTCAGCAAAAGTGTATGGAGTCTCCATGTTCCACCAACTTCATTGTCTAGTAAGTTCCAAACACATCTATAACCAGGTAATTTACTAATAATATACAGAACTTTCTTCGCTTTGCCTACTATCCTGAAGGTATCACAACTATGCCCCCTCGAGAGATCGTCCTCCACCGCGACCACTGCCTGGACTACATCCGTCAAGCAATAATGTGCACGGGTGATGTGACATTTGAGCCTCTGACCACGGTTGGTATCAATGGCATGGGCGCTATTCACCAATGCCGCGACTTTGATCGCATTTTCAGTTGGGCGTATGAACACCGCTCGGATAAGGTCAAGGGGTCAGGCTACACTGGTAGAGTTGTTACTGGCACACCAGGACACAGGAATGACTTTGCGGACGCGGGGGCCACTGGTGAGCATAGCCATCGGACAGTTTAGTGGTGGTTTTGTAAAATAAACTAAACGTTGCAAATGAGCGCATACTCTCACTGCCTTCAAATTAAGTGTCC
This sequence comes from Pseudogymnoascus sp. VKM F-4513 (FW-928), assembly GCA_000750755.1. NCBI lineage: Eukaryota > Fungi > Ascomycota > Leotiomycetes > Thelebolales > Thelebolaceae > Pseudogymnoascus > Pseudogymnoascus sp. VKM F-4513 (FW-928). The sequence goes on from JPJW01002170.1 coordinate 19,677, forward strand.
GCAACGAGCATCGAATGATACTGATGTTGTTTATCTATCCTTCAATAATTTAATGGATAACTCTGTCATAGTTAATGATGGGAATTCGGATTCTTTTTATAGTTGAAGGTACATAAGCATCATAAGCAGCTTCTACTCTGGGTTTGGGCCGCTGGAAGGATCGTTAGGAAGCTTGGCACCCTGGTCGACCCAACATGTCGACGATGACGAATATAGTGAGTGCTTGTTGTAAGACGAGTCTCCATAAGTATGAGTCAAATTACAAATTGATCTTTGAGCGCGGCTTTTACGCATGCGCATCCCACTTGCCACTGTTAGATTAATAAATCCATCGCCGTCTACTTCTTCTATTTTCAACAGCAAAAACAACCTCACACTCAACATGACGGATCCAAACTTCCACATCATAACCCCGCGCCTATATCTATCTCACCTGATCGCAAGCAACGATGCTCACTGTGACTTTATTGTGCACCTCTACAACACACCCCAATTTATTGCCTCTATTGGCGGCACTCCGACCTCCATCACCACGACAGCGGCAGCTCGAAAATATATAGAGGACCGTTTCCAAGCTGAGCATGCCCAGAACGGTTATGGAACATATCTCGTGAGCCTAAAGCCGGTCTCGCCAACTACATCTAGCAGCACTTCGTTTTCTGAGGTGCTAAAAGGCTGCACGCCGATTGGCACGGTGTCGCTAACACGAGGTCTCACCGCCGATGCATACAAGGCGCCGGATATTGGGTTTGCAATTATTCCTGAGCTGAACGGAAAGGGTTATGCCACGGAAGCTTCGAGGTCGCTCATTGACTATGCCCGGCAAAATTTGGGTGTTGATGCTGTATTTGGCTTCTTTGCGAAAGGGAACAAACGCTCGAGGCGCATAATAGAGAAGCTGGGGTTTGAAGACCGTGGGGTAAGGAGCCTAAAATTCTTTGGTGGAGACGAGAGCGAAGTGTGGACTATTCCAGGGATGGATGAGGACCTGGAAGTCTATGGGCTGTAGCTCGGCGTAGGCATTTAAGACTGCATCAGCATCAGCTCAACAAATCATGGTAGGCCCTGTCACTCAAATAACACAAGACGGGTCAGTTCTAAAAACACTGCATGGTACTAAGTGCGACAGGCTACAAGAAATATTAGAGCTAAAGGATAATTTATAAGGGGTATTTTTTTGGGAGTGTGTTTGAGATATTAAATGTTATTAAAATAAAATAATGATCTTTAAAATACACCCCAAGATACGAAATTTCCAAATACTGAGTACAAGTACATTCTAGCTTCATGTGCTCAAGATATATTATAATAATATATATAGTAATTCTTATATTCTGTTAGTGTTTAGAAATATACTCTGCGTCTCCAAGTTCTGTTGCGTTTCAGGCCCAGATGATATGTCACGTGATCATATGCCAAATTACAGCCAAAAGTCAAGCTAGGGTTCGCTTAGCGGACACACTAGCGCCTCTCACCAGCCCACACAGAAGAATATCATCTTTTGAATTTCGCACCGCCGTTCTCTATCCTCCCATCGACAACCACCGCAACCATGAGCGCCCTCAACAAGATCGCGGCCACGAGCCCTTCGCGCCAGAGCCCTTCCGAGCTCGAGACCAGCATCGCGACTGCTCTCTACGACCTCGAGTCCAACACCGCCGACCTCAAGGTCGCGCTCCGCCCTCTTCAATTCGTGTCCGCACGCGAGGTGAGATGAACCGAGCCCATTGACACAATTGTGTAGGATCCGCAGCGAAAGAGATGTCCGGAACGATTTCGCAATGGCGCCACACTGTCGTGTTTAGTTGTCGATGTGAGGGACCCGCCGATTGGGTTCGGAGCAGATACATACATACAGATGGATGGTGGTGTCGGCGCAGAGTTGGATTTCGGACGGGCTGCGGACCATGTAAATGGAGATCGCATGCTGACTTTGATCAATGTAGATTGAGGTTGGCCACGGCAAGAAGGCTATTGTCATCTTTGTCCCCGTCCCATCCCTTCAGGGTTTCCACCGTGTGCAGCAGCGGTAAGATTTCTTCACTCTCCCTAATACACTCTGGAATTCAACTGACGCGTCAACCAGCCTCACCCGTGAGCTCGAGAAGAAGTTCTCCGACCGCCACGTCCTGATCCTCGCCTCGCGCCGCATCCTACCCCGCCCCAAGCGCTCCAACCGCTCGCGCACATCGCAGACCCAGAAGCGCCCACGTTCGCGCACACTCACTGCTGTGCACGACGCCATCCTCGGTGACCTCGTCTTCCCCGTCGAGATCGTCGGCAAGCGCCTGCGCACCAAGGAGGACGGATCCAAGGTCCTCAAGGTCATCCTTGACGAGAAGGAGCGTGGTGGTGTTGACTACAGACTCGACACCTACTCCGAGGTCTACCGTCGTTTGACTGGCCGCGGTGTCAACTTCGAGTTCCCCCAGGGCGTTGCCGCTACTGAGTTTTAAATGGTAGCTTGGCAAAGGGGGTTGCGGAGGGATGGGATGTAATGATCATGGCTGGCGTTGTAGCGAATCCGCCGCTTTGTCGGCTTGCAGGAATAAAAGCTTGCTGATCAATGTTACTTCTGTCGCCTTCTATAAATCTGTGCACTGGCCCGTGATATCTCTTGACTCAATGCAGCGCTGGAATCAATCCCTGTTCCTGCCTAGTAAAATCCGTCATTGAGTCCAAACCAAAAATTTGAAAATATACATCACGTGACCACATATGGTGCAAACTCAAAAAACCACTAGCTTTCGAAATCATGTTTGCTTCGTATGCATCCTCACCAAACATCCAGCCAGGTACATGAGCAAACATGAGTACCCCAGCACAACCAACTCCTGGTGACAACTACGCGTCACCATCCCACGACTTTACAAACCATGGCCATGGTGAGTTCGATCTTGATCAGGCAGCTATGCTGCAGGACATGGCAAGGAGTTCCACTGCCGGCGAAGGCGATGTCCATAATATGTACGCCTACGACCACGATGAGGGAATGAGAGGGTTTGATGGGCATGAGAAGGAACAGGAAGGGGGTAATGGTGCTGCGACCACATTTCCCGATCCAGCACAACTACTCGATGGATATAACAAAGAACATACGAGGGATTCAAGGTCGAATGGGAGTTCAACCGTCAATGAAGTTGGCCGAGAGGCTCCAGAATACACGGATTATAGCCAGCCACCTCCGCCGCTTCACGAGCACGACGATGTCGACCCAGTCACTCTCCTCGAGGCACTTGCGAATTTCGACACGACGCCCATGAATAATAGAGCCAATACCCGTACAGGCTCTCAAGATGGCCAACGCCATGACCCCCAATCCCACCAATTCTCTAACGATCATTTCGCGAGCCTACTCCAAGCGGCCGAGACAGCAGGCCAGACCCAGGAAAATGACAATGTTCGCATGGACAACCGAAAGAGATACACAAGAGCACAAATAACGAGTAGATGGGGCGGGCCCCCCGGTTCAGCGACCCATTTTCGCCCTCCCGTCCCTCGCGCCCATGGCGAAAAGCGCAAGCAAAGCCCCAGCGCCGCCCAACTCCCCGACCCAGCCCCGGCATCCGGCTTCATAAAGCCCGGCACGAGGCGCAAGAAGACCAAGGAAGTCGACCCCGACCAGCTGGCCCGCGAGCACGCCATCTGGGGCTCTGCATCAGAGTCCGATAACGACGCCGACGACGGCGAGGAAACACATCGCTCAGGGCCGCAGGTATCGACTTCCGACGCGCGCGCGGCAGGCGTCCACTCCGCTGCTGCGCTGTTCAGGAGACCTACGCCCGCGAGCAAGAAGTACACGCGCCCGCCAATGTCGAAACTGTTCACGTCACTCGAGCTCACACCCGAGCAGTTCCTCTACCTCCAGGCCGCCGCGAAGACGTACATGCTTGACCCCGCACACGGGGAACGCGCGGGCTGTGTGGGAAACAAGGCGCGCGCTGATACGGATTTGGTGAAGCTGAAATTATTTGGGTGCGTGGAAGCGTTTCTCGAGGACGAAGGGTGGGGTGAACGGTGTTGGGGTCCTGATGCGGGGAGGGGGGATCATGAGAATAGGAGGCTGAGATGGCCGGAAGGGAAGCACAAGATTATCACGCTTGTGACACCGTTAATGCGAAGAATGGTGACGAATGAGCGGCAACGGCTGTATGCGAATGAGACGCGGAAGGCAACGGGGGGAAAGAAAGTGAAGGAGACGGGGGAAGGAAGGATGCAAGGACAGAAAGAGCGGGAGTCGGTGGATATTGATCCCAAGTTGGGGGATTACCACTACACGCTCGATCCGACGCTGAGGTCGCCTGCTACCGCGGCTGCTGCTTCCACGACACCACCTGCGATTGGGCCGGAGAAGGCTGCGACGGTGTATAGAGTTGTGGTCGTGGAAAAAGGGGTACCGGGAAGGGTTTTACATTCGGCCACATTGACGCAGGAGAAGTGTCCGGTGTTTTCGAGCTTGATGAACCATGTGCGGTCGGTGCTTGCTAAACCCCTTAATGGGGGCGACGAAGGGGAGGAGGCGATGTATATATCACGTACGGTGAAGGCGCTTTTACCAACAGGATTGGTGGATGTGAGAACGGTTGATGAGTGGGAAGACGCATGTAGGACGGTGGAGGGGGAAGCGTGGATGGAGGGCGTTGTGAGGGTTGTTACGGAGGTTGAGAAAGTTGCAGAGTAGGGAAAGAGGAGGATGAAAATGGCTCTTAAAGCCCTGTAGTATAGGCGAACTCATAATGGGTTGTTATGCAGACGAGCATGCTCGTGAATATGAGGCTCCCAGCTTGTGTCTGCTGCTTCGTACATTTGCTTGCCCCTGAAATCATAATCTAAACTAACCCTATAAAAACCTATCATCCCAATACAGCCCCACATCCGACCTCTCGTCCCCTTTCCTCACTTTCTTGCCATCGTTACAATTAGCGACTGCGCTCCTCAGGGTACTTCCAATCCCTGCCGGACCGCTGGCCATAACTTGTATCCTACCACCAGATGTTGGGCTACGCTCAATGTAGTCCTCCAATACGGTGCCGAGATCGGGGTGAGCACCGCCAAGGTATGTGACAGAAAATCCACGGCTCTCCCCTACTAGGGCCGAGAGATCGAGTGAAGAATCCGTCTTCTCGCTGGTTTTATCCTCCACGTCGGCCACAGTCTCTAATTTCTCACTATCCTTCGCCTCGATGACTACAACCTCGTCCTCCTCAACCTCTCCCTCCATCGGTCCCCCCTCTCTCGTAACAAATATCTTCACCTCAAACCTCCCCTGCCCCTCCGCAGCCCTCGCCCTCAACACTCCCATCTCCTCTTGAACCCACGCCAGGTCCCTCGCCCGTCGCACAACCCACACCAGCTGCACCAACCCCCTCTTATGGTTCTCGCTCCCCGCTGCTTCCATCACAAGCGGTAGCGCGAAGGAAATCCCCGTCCCGCCCGCCACTGCAAGGAGATTTGGCGTGTCAGTCGTGATGCGTGCTCCATACGGTCCGGTGAGGATAACAGGTGTAGTTGCACCCTCGATTTCCCGAGAAAGAGTTGCGAGGCGGGATGTCTCGCCGGAGAGGGCACGGATGATATAGGTGTGACGAGGTGTTGCGCCAGAAATTGGGGGAAGTGCGGAGGGGGTAAAGGGGTGGCTCTGCCAAATGGAGAGGGCAGGAAAGCAGAGGTAATAGTGTTGGCCTGGCTTCCAGGCCGGAGAGGGGTGGGAGAAGTCGATGCGGATCGCGGTGTCAGATCCTGTTCCGAAGGTGCGGAGGGTAGCAGGAGCAGGGGTGAAACCTATAACTTGGGTGATGTTAGTGGGGGGGAGCTGAGGGGAGGGGGTGGAGACTTACAGCCTGATTTAGTGTAGCCTATGTGGTTGAGGCCGATGCCGAGAATGCGCAGGCCAAGGTCTAGAAGGATTACAATCAAGGAGGCGAGCATCCAGAAGTAGAGCTTGTCCCAGTGACCCCAACAAGCCCCAATGTAGAGCGAGGCGACGACATAGTGGGACTTCTTGAAGAATTCGTAGCCGGTCCATTGGATGACGCGGCGGAGGCTGAAGACGTAGAGGAAGGTGATGAAGAGCATGGCGAAGCAGCCCCATATTATGTAGGGTTCGGCAATGAAGGTCTGGAAGACTGACGGCTGCGGTTGGTACAGTTTACCTTCCACGATGGTCCACGCAAGCGTGTGTAGGAATGATTGGACGAAGATTATTCGCCCGACCCAGCGGTGGAGGAAATTGAAATGCTGATATGAGATTCCGGTGATGAGGGAGAGCATACTTTCTCTGCTTGAGAGAAGGACACTGAGAGGTGTCAATGCATATGCCAAAATTCCAATGCGATCAGAGAACCCGGCCATGCCTGTTCTCGTATTAAACAGATTTGTACCCTTAACTGGGGTGATATATGTTTTATAGACAATCGCGACTAGCCTTGTAAATATCAGTATTATGAGGCAATCGGCACAAGAAGGAGTTACTTACGAGAAGACCAACAAATATCCTAAAATAATTACCAATATGAGGATCTGTATCCGAGTTACGCGGCCAAAGACCGACGTAAACGACTCTGGAAGCAGATATCGCTGCTTTACTGCCGCCACTGATCGCCATGCTCTATAATATGCGCTTCGGGGATATGCCGTCGCTTGCGTTTCCAGCTCCGTTTTTGGGACACTTGCTTTTCGGCTCGGATTTATCAGTCTGAGAATGGCCCAGACGGCGAGGATACCCAGAATGACCCCCCACATGATGTATGAGTACAGCATTGAGACATCGTGCATCCAGTACACGTTATCTAGGTATTCACAGCTTCCGGGGTCGTTGACACAGGGTCTACTCCGGCTAGGATAACCAAAGTGCGGCTCCAGATATTTAGCCAGGCTCTCATCCTGAATATGGCGCTCGACCACTGCCATTCCCGCGGAGTTCATCGCGTTCGACTCAACTTGTGATACGGGGAAGATTCAAAAACGCAACAGAAATGACGCTGTTGAAGACATAACAAATGAGAGAGGTCATGCAAAACCTTTCATAGCTCTAACCCTGGAGAAATGTTTAATACCTGGCATTTGATTCGTATGCTATATCACGGCGCCTCTAACCGTCTCCAATGAACCCGGCATCTTGGCCAAATACAGCACCCTTAAGAGCAAGATATCCAACAAAGATGAAATGCGCTTACTCTTTTTCATCTATTTGCTATCCACTCAAACGCCATAGAATATACTATGGCAGAAGAGCCGATGGATTTAAACCCCCCTTGCTACTATATAGTAGGGGCTAGTGTTCGTTTCCAGGGATGTTTTGATAGATGCCAAGAGCGCGATAGTCGGCGCTGTTGGCTGACTCTATTTCGCTCAATCCCGCTCACTCCACCTGCGCCCTACACGCTTTCCCCGTTTCATACGGTGAGCAGAATATCACCAGCGACCAGTGCGTTTGTATGTCACGGAAGAGAGAAATGAATTGAAGTCCTCCTACATAGAGTAGATTGTCACTGCCGGTAGGGAAAGCCTCAGACGCCGGCATTCCCAGCCGACAAGTAGCCATGCTCATCTGCCGTTTCATGTTCAAGGCGTACGCAAACAACATGGCACGCACATGGCCTTTACAGTTGGATTTGACTCCAAGGCCTCGATATTAATTAGTTGCCAGGATCTAGTTGATTATCCATATGAGCCTTGAAGCTGGGCGCGTGATGGTCGGGTATACCTCGGAAATGCCACCGTGGCTTGTCCTTACTTATGACCATAATGGATAGATATGTGAAGCATTTTGTAGTGCGACTACGAGTTGTTCATCGACAGCAGGTCGACAACAAAATTGGGGAACGAGTCACGTGCACTTCATACAAGAAGCATAAATCACGTGATAAAAATACGCGTAGTCACGTGAATTACAGATTTAGCCTGAATTCCTTATCCCCTATTACCCCACCAAAGATCTACCCCACTAGAGTTCTCATGACATCAAGGAACCCCACCACCAGCAGCTTGGAGGAATTCTAGTTCAACAAAAGCTTCAAAACAACAGAAAAAATTCATACACGCATTGATTCTTGGCATTGCAACAGTATTCTTACCATGTCGTCCTCTGGCAGCGGCCCCTTGTACCTGGGTTTCGACCTGTCCACACAGCAACTCAAGGCTGTCGTTATCACATCCGCCCTGAATGTGGCGCACGAAGCCAAGGTCGATTTTGACGCCGATCTCGCCCACCATGGCATCACGAAAGGAGTTTTCCATCCATCGCCCAAAGAAGTAACCGCGCCGGTCGCGATGTGGCTTGAAGCTGTTGATCTCGTTCTCAGCCGCCTTCGAGAAACCGGCGCCCCGCTGGACCGGATAAGGGGGATTAGCGGAGCAGGCCAGCAGCATGGGAGTGTGTTCTGGAATAAGGAGGGAGAGGAGACATTGAGCAAGTTGGATGCGAAGAGCACATTGGTGGAGCAGCTCAAGGGCGGCTTCTCGTGGGAGACGAGCCCGAATTGGCAGGATGCGAGCACACAGAGCGAGTGCGATGCTTTTGATAAGGCACTTGGCACAGAGGAGGAGTTGGCAAAGGTTACGGGAAGCAAAGCCCATCATGTAAGTCCCCATCTTATATCTGAGAGGACAATTGACTTACGGTAATAGCGCTTCACCGGCCCTCAGATCATGAAATTCAAAAAGAACAACCCAGATGTATACGACAAGACGACGAAGATCTCCCTCGTATCGTCATTCCTGGCCTCTGTATTCCTTGGGAGCGTGGCCCCGATCGATATCAGCGATGTCTGCGGCATGAACCTCTGGAACATTGCCGAGGGAGCCTGGGACTGGCGCCTCCTATCCCTTGCAGGTGGTAGCAAGGAAGATGGCGAGAAACTACGACGGAAGCTGGGCGACGTACGATCAGACGGTGGTGGCAGCATGGGCGCTATCTCTGACTACTACGTGCAACGATACGGTTTCAGCAAGGAATGCCAGATTGCACCATTCACAGGGGATAACCCAAGCACGATTCTCAGTCTGCCTCTGAGAGCAGGTGATGCCATGGTTAGTCTGGGAACAAGCACAACATTCCTCATGTCAACACCCCACTTCGTCGCCGACCCCGCTGTTCACTTCTTCAACCACCCCACAACAAGCGGTCTGTATATGTTCATGCTCTGCTACAAGAACGGTGGCCTTGCTCGCGAGAAGACGCGCGACTCCCTCACCAAAGCCAGCGACGGCAACGTTTGGAGCACCTTTGAGAAGACGGTCCTTGAGACACCACCACTCGGCAAGGCGACTCCCCTCGACCCCGCGAAGCTTGGCCTATACTTTCCCCTTCCCGAGATTGTTCCGAACGTGCGTGCAGGAACATGGCGATTCTCGCTCGCTGACGGCGCGCTTACAGAGTCTGCTGAGGGATGGAAGATTCCCGAGGATGACGCACGCACGATCGTCGAGTCGCAGGTCCTTTCGCTGCGTTTGCGGTCAAAGAACCTGGTCGTCAGCCCCGCAGAAGGACTGCCGGCACAACCAAAGCGCATTTACCTCGTTGGTGGAGGTTCGCTGAGCCCGGCGATTGCAAGGGTGGTAGGAGATGTGCTGGGAGGTGTGGAGGGCGTGTATAAGCTTGATGTTGGCGGTAATGCATGTGCTCTCGGAGGAGCGTATAAGGCTGTGTGGGCGGTGGAGAGAAAGGGGACTGAGACCTTTGAGGAGCTGATTGGAGCGAGGTGGAATGAGAGCGAAGCGGTGGAGAAGGTGGATATTGGATATAGACCACAGGTGTGGCAGGCGTATGGCGATGTACTGCCGGCCTTTGAGGAGGCAGAGAAGAGGGTTCTGGCACAAGAAGAAAGGGCTGCGTGAGAAAAATGGCTCGCATGTGGAGAACAAATGGCCAATTCATAGTTTGTATATTGGCCTTGCGCTTAAAATAGGCCATATAGCAAAGAGGGGTGATAAAGCAATTCACTGGCCCTATGGTAGCCGCGAGTCTCTAACGTTTTCAGCGTCAAAGAAGCTTCATTTACATGACAAGGAAACCATACCCCTGAAGAAGACAATGCGAATTGTTCTCAAACACTGCTTTGGATAGCATAAAGCCTCTTTGTGGAGTACAAACGAATTTATGTTCGTCCAGTGTCTCATTTCCCCACTCCATCCTTTCCCGGTATCCAGTTCATGGCTATAAAACCACATCCTCGCACCCCCCATATCAACTCGATAAAACCAAGCAAATTTGACAGCTTCCAGATCAACAATCACACCCACACACTGGAGATCAATAACACAAACACCGCAGAATACCCAACACATAAACACACCATGCAGCCTCTCCACCCCAACGACTCAAATGAGTCCTTCCAGACAGCAGGCAGTCCACCAACCTCCCCACTACCTGATAATCCAGAGTCAAAGCCCACTGACGAGAGTCAATTGGACACAACTTCTGTCCCGAGTTCTGACCGTCGCCGTTCCTCCCGAGGCAGCAGGCACAGCACCGTCATTTTGGAGCTTGACCCAACAGAGCTATCCCGAGCTCATCCGGGTAGGCCCTCACTTTATGGCCCAGGCACCTATGACACGCCCATGGTTTTTTGCAACAGCTGCGGTGGATACCACGTGAGGACGCGGACATATATCTCAGATGAGTTGTACAACCTTATGTTGATCCCCGCCGTGATATTAGTACTCCTGATGTGTTGGTTTCGAGAGCACCCACCAATTGTCACTCCACTTGGGCTTACGGCACTGACAATATGCTTTTGGGCATTCTACGGGTACTACATAGGACGACAATGTTAAGGAAGCTGCAAGGTGTCGGGCGATTTTTGATACGTCCAGATGCATCGAGCGTATAGTCGAGGTGAAAGCGACGAACAATGAAGGTTTTAGGTGAGTCTCCCCCTCCCCTTCTTTCCTTTTGTTTTCTTTCTGTTCGCCGCGAGTGGGAAAAAGAGTTTATTTGTTAGAGAGATATTCGCATTTTGGTGCTTTGTCGTGGCCCCAGATAGACTTAGCAGATTTCTTCAGTCAGTGTTACAGATCTCGATATATTTTTATGGTTCTAGAGACATTTTGTGGATTTCCTATAGTCTGTCATTACAAATCGCAATAAATGGATTATTAGCTCACGGATACTTCTGCGGTACTGGTGATGCAAGTGAAGGCTCCCAAATGTGAACACTTGAAGTACTAGTATATTTTTACAATAAGTCCACAAAGCCACCCTTTCAATCATGAGCCTCGGTCCTCTTAACCTTAACATTCACAGCCATTAACCCCTCCTTAAAGTCCGGCAAGTCATCCGCCGTCTTCGCCAACCTAACCCACCTCACCGTCCCCTCTCCATCCACCGCAAAGCTCCCCGCCATCTGCCACCTATCACCACTACTCCCACTCACCAACTGTCCCTCCTGTGCCACCATCCTCACTCCCTTATACACCGTCCAAGGGTTCAGCAGGTGCCATGTATTCGACCTGCCCACGCCCCACAGCGCATACAGCTCGCGCTCCGTATCAACGATGACCTGCACATCCCACGCACCGCCGACTTGAACAACCCACTCATCCGTTGCCTCTTGGGTACAGTGAGATACAGCGACGAAGTTTGCTTCGGGGTGGTGATTGGCGAGGTAGCGGAAGGCGCGAAAGGATTTCTCAGCGACTGAAGGGCGGGGTTAGCTTGGGTTCGGTGCGGAGAGGGCAGGTCTTACAGGGACAGCCACAGTGCCGTAGGAAGGTTACGATAGTAGGCCTGGCATTTGGGTTTGGGAGAGGAAGTTGTGCTGAGGAGGGAGCTTTTGCGCCCACGGCAGGAACGGGCAGGGCAGCTTGTGGTGGTGGTGGTTGGGTGTCTGCCGTCGCTGGCGCTGGTTCCTCTTTCGAAGTCATAGTTGGTGCATACACGTTGGATCACTGATAGTAATATAAAGGAGTTGAATATTATGATTGTTAAGAACTTAAATTGCCCTGAGCTGGAAGTTTATTTCGATGACGGATGCGGGGTAGTCGAGGGGATCATTGATATCATGAGGCTTATCGGGCGGCGATAAAGCTGTCTGGCTGAGCCAACCACAACCCCACCACGGTTCATAGCGGGGTACTTTGAGCTTAAATTAATCGCTGAATAAGAACACAATCACGAGCTGGCCACGAGCTAATCAGATCTTTACTATCGTCAACGAGAATTATACTTCGATTTCTAGGTTATAATAGTCTGTAGTTACCGGAGAAGCGCCGACAAACCCCGTGGGCCTAAGAATGCACGAGATCCTCACGCTCCAGCTTGGTCAGCGGAGTAATTATCTGGCAACGCACTTTTGGAATACCCAAGTAGATATACAGCTCCACACCCTATTGACTAGTACTAATACTGCCACAGGAGTCATATTTCACATACTCAGGAGATGAGGAACCTGTAGTGGACCATGATGTTCATTTTCGCCCTGGCATCGGCGCCGATGGCACGGAGACATTCACCCCAAGGACGGTCATATATGACTTGAAAGGTGGTTTCGGAACCCTGAGGAAGATTAACGCACTTTACGAGCTTGATGAAGATAGATCTGCATCTGCAGGAGTATGGTAGGATGTGGTCAAAGCTGCCACAGCATTGCGCTGCCAATGTCAAAGCTAACCATGCGTAGGAACGGCGCACCTGTAATGAGGCCACAGCCAACGATAGAGCCAAGCCCGTACCAACTGAGCTTAGAAAACGGCACCATGCCGCCTCAGCTAACAAAGGAGTCCATCCGCTACTGGTCAGACTTCAATCGTGTCTACTTCCACCCCAAGTCCATAGTCCAGCTCAACGAGTACGAGCTCGGCTCCACCCTCATGCCATTCGAGAACTGGAGTGTGGGAGAGGATCTCTTCAACTCCCTGGATAAGGAGCATGACCTCTTGGACCGTGACCTACGCTCTTTTGCTGAAGAGGCCGATCACATGCAGGGTATCCAGATCATGGCCAGTGTAGATGACGCCTGGGGTGGATTTGCGGCGCGGTATATGGAGCGTCTGCGCGACGAGTACGGAAAGACTGCGGTGTGGGTTTTCGGACTGGAAGGTAACTCAAAGGAAGGACCAAGGGTAAGCAAACCCCCTTTTGTCCCGCAACTATCATACTAAGTAAGATTTCAGAGCACTCAATTCCTCAAACTCTCCAACACAGCCCGCTCCATCGCGGAAGTCGCCTCCCAAGCATCCTTATATATTCCCCTCACCAGTCCATCTTCCCTCCCCACTTACACGACCCTCGATCCCTCCTCTCTATGGCAGTCCTCTGCCCTACTCTCCACAGCGGTCGAAACAATGACTCTTCCATCTCGTCTGCACTCTCGGATTGGCACTCGCTCCTCCCTAGGTGACACGATGTCAGCACTAAACGTGAATGGGACCCAAAATATTGCTAGGTTGCAGATGTCTATCGGCGAGGATCCACAGCCAAACGGCGAGAGTCATAGCGCGCCACAGGAGACGGGGGATAGTAGACTCGCGACGCATGGTGGGCGGCTGAGTCTAGAGGATGAGGAGGCGGAGATGGCGGAGTTGGATATGGATTTCTTCCCGGTTGATGCTCCGCAGCCGGGAGTGCGTGGACGCCGCCCGGAAAAGAGGATGCATACGTTTGGACGTGTGGAATCTAGTCGGAGTGATCAGGATACTGTTGAAGACGATGTAGGGGATGGCCTCGATGGGCGTGACCGCGCGAGACGCCGTGCTGCTGGGCTGACGATAATGCATAAGTTAGTCTTATCCCCCCCTTTTTCGTACCCTGTTCTCCCTTATTCACCATTCCCCTGATACAAATAACGAACTAACATCCCTCAGAACCTCGATACCGCTAGCATACCCCCTTCCAACCAGTTTTCCACACATCTACGACCGCAGCTCTGCCGCCCTGAGCGTGCGAACCTCGCTCTCAACAGACACTCGCGTCGCAGCACGCATCAAGAGTCTCCAAACCACCGTCGGTCGCGCCATCGGCGTTGAAGAGCGAGAAGCGCTCTCCAACGCCTTAGGTGAGATGGCAGAGGGATACGAAGAAGGATGGAGCAGTGGAAGCGACGAGGATGAAGATTAGGGTCATCAGTGATTGGGGAGGTTGGGAAAGGGGGGATGAGGGTTTGGGGGTAGGTTTACAGTTCAATGAAGCGTTGCATTCTCTGTCTCTTCTGCACCACGAGTTCCAGATCGTGTTTCCGATGCGTGAACCCCTCTCGCAACCCTACATGGAGGAGGGGAGCAGAGTTATCGATTCCCAATCCCGCGTGGGACAGAGTAACACGACAGCTGGAGACGCGAGGACAGTTCATTCCTGCAATCCTCCGCTGTCAGAACGAATATATACCACAGAATCAACATGCCACATCAGCTGTCACTATCTCACGCACAACAGGCAGTCAAGGCCAACCCCCTCACTCTACCATTGAACATTTTTCCACACAACCCCTCCTCCAGCTACCTTACCACCATATCACACCCCTCCAGTTCTCCTTATCGCCGCCGATCACACCACCCTCAAATCCAGCACGCATGCAGTTCCCCTTATCGCACCACAGCACGTATCGACCGTATCCAATGTGAGACATCCCGCCCCACACAGACGCAAACGCGTTTCCCCTCCGTTACCCGGAACGATTTGTTTTTGCTTCATCGCGTTCGGGTTGGTATGTCTCAATTGCAAAGGTCGCTGGATGCGCTGGGAGGGTATTCCTAGCTTACTTACTGTTGGGAAGGGTGGGAGCGTACTATGCTGTGCTGCAATGGGTTTTAGGGGGGCTTCACCTCGGTGTATCACCAATTCAACAACCTCCGCTCCCCACTCCCGCTCCTCCACCACAGACAGTCCCAAGCCCTAATGCCTCCCTTATTGTCGAAGAAAATGGGGGTTGGAGAGTCTACTTATCTATCGACGTAGATATGACGGCATATTATTTTCTTTAAATACATTCCCCCCCCCCCCTAATGCCTCCCTTATTGTCGAAGAAAATGGGGGTTGGAGAGTCTACTTATCTATCGACGTAGATATGACGGCATATTATTTTCTTTAAATACATCCCCCCCCCCGCCTCGATCGTTCGCTTACAGCCAGCCCCCCCACCGCTTCGGAGCGACGGAAGCGGCGCTGTCTTGGATGGCAACGCTGTGTCCGTGCGTGTGCCCGGATTCCGAGTTTTGAGCTGTGCCCACCGAGATTTTTTTTAATGGAGTAGAAGTGAAAAATAGGAATTAAAGTGCAAAATTATGCTTGGTGGAGATGCCACGAGGGACTGGGTACTGAAGCGGATTTTCCATGTTACTGTGATCTGGGAAGTGGGCGGGCTGATGGATGAGGAGGGAGGGGATTGTGGATTGAGAACTGAGAATTCAGCCCTACTACTCCAATGCCATACGATTCTTCTCCACCCCACACCATCACCTAGCCATGACATGACAAAGCTAGAAAAGGAAGCTATTATGTACATCCCCTCTTCTCGTTATCAATCATAAAACAACGATTCCGGATTTCTACAACGGGCGGGGTCACCGGGGGCTTCGGGATTTTGATTCCTACCCCTAAGCCCGAGCCGCTTCTAGATCTCTCCGGCGACCTCTTGGCACGCACGCGGAAAGTGACTATTTTAAGGAATCTGGGACGGGATGGGTTCGTAGGGGAGCCAGTGGCTCGTCTCCAAGGTTGTTAGTTGGGTACATGGATCGTGTACTACCGCACATATACCGTTGACAAGATTTTCGCCAAGAGAAGGGGCGTATCGGGGTTTTTCGGTAGAAGTGTGTTGGCAGCACAAAGAAGTTGGAAAGAAAACTTGGCTCCAATGACTGTTGACTGACTGACCTGACCTGCTCGACTTTTGTGAGATGGTTCAAGTCACGGCCTCATGTCGCCCAGCAGCACTGGGTGGAAAGTCTCACGTAGAAGTTTCTGTAAACTGCCTGGTGGTGCATCTCTGACGTAGCAAAATAAGGCATTGTGGGACACTTTTCGGCGTGGATAGTGGATTGGTGGATGGCCGATCGATCCATCCGTGCGCTGGGTCGAGAACGGGTTTCCCTCAGGCTAAGGTGGATGCGAATTCCCGTATCGATGCGTGGCAATGGCAGGGAGAGGGTGGAGAGTTACCGTGGAGAAGGAAGGAGAATGTAGGTAGGGCAGAAAGTTGGAGTCTGGATCTGGCGTCCACTGCCGTAGAGTTGTGTAGGTCTCACCGCATTGAAAGCGGCGGCAGTTCTGTGTGCGTGGGCACTATCTGCGTTGGGGAGCCCACCATCGTGCATATACTGCCAGCAAGTCAGACACTGAGCAAGACACAACCCCTCGTCCCTGGCGATCGACAGCGAGAGTGCTGTGCTGTGCCTGCCTCTGTCTGGTGGTATGGAGCTTCTTGCCTTGATTGCCTTACTTGGCAGGCTGTGGGCACACCACCAACGGAAACGGCAACACAGAGCCGACGGTGGTAGTGTAGTTTTTGCCACTGTCTGTTGTTTCCAGAGGCATTGTCATCCACTTGAGATAGTAGAAGAGCCTAGTCGCTTGCGGTGCGGTCGAAAGAGTGGTAGTGGTGATGGACGTATCTGATTCCGTCAATAGTGCTCGTATCGAGAAGCCAGTACCGTTCTTTCAGTCCGTCAAATCCGTATTTCCCGTCCTGGCCGTCCCGTCCAGTCTGTACGTCTTTTCACCGCGGAGCACAGCTCTTCGCCGCCCTGACAGGCCGACGTGGTTACCCCCCAGCCACCGTCATCGGTGAAGATCTAGAATTGGCGATACAAATTCGTGGGCGTGGCATAATGATGCTTGTATGCCCATACCGTGCAGTAGCCTGCAGATTGTGCAGGCCTTTGATCAGGTCGACAGGGGGTTCTATCCAGGGTAAACGGGAAAAGCAGTGGGGAGCAGGTGGAGAGGGCAAAGAGACAACAGTGACACCAGTGACACCGCAACAGGCCATTGGGTGTGAATACTCGTCCTGTAGCTGTTTTGTACTGAAGTGGATTGTAGGTAGTAGAACTAGAACTGTTGCTACGAGTAGGGTGCTCGTGTTCCTTGCCCTGGTCTTTCCGCGCCAAGCTAGCGCCGATGGCCAATGGAGCGCGGCTAGACGATTGCAAACCTGGTTGTGCTTGCTTCCAGTGCTGCTATTCACGCTACGCGCACTAAAGCACACTAAATTCTCACTAAAGCCATCACTAACTGCCGCTAGATTTAGTGGCCTCGACGTTCTGGTCCGTCAGGTCCGTCCCCATTGTGAAGGTACCACCGCACGCTGTGCACGCTAAACCACAAACTAATCCACAGCAGCTTGCATCCAGCCAATTCGAGCCAACGACAACCTTCAACACCACAACATGAAATCCACTGCCATAGCATATACGATCAACACAACTGCAATCGGGTTGGTACTTTGTGTTTTCATAAACTACGGGATTCAAATTCCGGTATAGCGAGCATATCCTCTTCAATCCCGCTTCAAAGTGACGTGACCGAGCTCCACGGTAAGTCGCAGAAAACGGACGCTCGACGTTTACAGGTGAGACCAAGGTGAATTTATGCTTGTCTCCATCTTGCAGGCCCTTCCTTAAAGATCCCTCTTTCCTCCCTGTTCTCTTCTTCTTTTCTTTTCTTTCTTCGTTATCTTTCAATCCATTGCCAATCTTCTTCCTGTCGACGCCAAGTCATCCCCCGAGTAACTCCTTCGCTACGGTTACTCTCAACACCTTCGTTGATCCTCTTCAAGCTTCTCCTTTGCTTCAGCAATTGCCCGCAGAAGCCTATCAACATGAAGACCACTCTCACTCTTGCGGCTCTTGCCGCTTCTGCCGTCTCTGCGCAGGGCCTTCGCCCTCGCTGGGCCAACGAGAACAACCACACGACGAGCACCGTCACGGACTACACCACCACCTACGTTACCGACTGCCCAGTGACATCTACCAAGTGAGTCAGATACCATTGCAATTATCCTTCAGAGAGGGAATGGCTGCAGTTCTAACATATCTCCAGGTCTGAGAACGGCACCACCCAGGTCGTCACTTACACCACGACCTCGACTGTCACGGATGTCATCCACACCACCATCCCAGTCACCATCCATGGCCCCAACTCCACCCAGACCTCCACCGCGGTTGAGACTCAGTACACCACCTCGCTGTGCCCAGTCACCGAGACCATCACCGAGTCCGGCAAGGTCGTCACCGTGGTCTACACGTCCACCTCCATCATCCCCGTGAAGGTCCCCTCCACGGTCACCGATGTTGTTACCGCTCAACCCACCACTGTGCCAGTGACTGAGATCGACTACATCACGTCGACCATCCCATGCCCTTACACCGTCACCTCGACCGTCAGCGGCATCCCAGTGACCCTTACCAAGACCTCGTACTCCACCATCGTCACCAAGGTCCCAACCACCGTTGTTGACTACACGACCGCCATCACCACGGCGTATGAG
>JPJW01002173.1:0-28334 GCA_000750755.1 Pseudogymnoascus sp. VKM F-4513 (FW-928)
CCCTCCCCGCGCCCCCTCCGCAGTCCACCACCGGGCGGAGAAGCGCGTCCGTTATACGGGGAGGCCCGCCCACCGTCGCTCGGATTGTATGCGCAGTGCAGTGCAGTGCAGTGCTAGAGGTGAGCTTTACAGCACAGCACAGCACAGCACAAAAATCACATCGTATCACAGCTTAGAGTAAGCGTTGCGCCCAGGCAAAATCCCGTGCTCTCCTCGTAAACCTCACGTGCCTCCCATCTAGCCAGCTTACTTATTGTTACCCTAAGCATAACCACAGCCTTAGGGTTCCGTGTTCTACCTCAGACCCCCCCTCCAAAAAATGCCCGTGGCGCAGAGGGCGGATCGTGAGGTTGTTCGTCGGGATTTGGGATTTGGGAATCGGCGCGGAGGGTCAGCCTTGGGTTGTGCGTGCTGCGGTGTTGCGGTGGGCGATCTGGGGTAATCAGGCCGAAGGGGGCTTGATGGTGCGATTTTTGAGGCTCCCTCTCTGAGAAGGAAGGGGCAGGGCTGGGGCTGGGGTTGGGGATTAGGGTTTGTGCGTTGGGGCGATGGGGGATAAATATATCCTGCTCTCACGATGTAAGACGGGGGGGAGGTACGAGTATTTATAGTCGAGCAAAGAGGAAGAGGCTCTGTCTGTGCTAGAATTCATTGTACCGTACTGCCTGTCTGTAACCCCTTCTTTGATGCTACGCTAAGATGAACAACAACAACAACAACCTGTCCGTCTCTTGAAAAATTGCCATGCGCCAGCTCAAGTATGCAAGCTCATAAACCCCCAGCCCCTGAAGCTTCACTCCCTCAACGCCAGAGCAACAGCTACCCGCTCAATACCCTTGATCCGATGATACGATGCTCAGTTCAGTTCCATTCGCCCACTCCTCACTCCGCACAGCTAAACGCGCCAGCTATACCGTGTAATAATCCCCAATCCCCAATCCCCAAACGAAACGCCACAACGCTCAAGCCTTTCATTCCACGTGATATCTCCCCCATCCATAAAGAAGCCAAAGCCCAAAGCAGCCCAAACTCCCTACTCCTTCCCCTCCCCCTTCTTAACCTCCACCATCTTCCACCGGCTCTCAAAATCCTCCATCAGCTGCACATCCACCTCCTGCCCCTCGGGAATCATCTCATGCTCCAACTTCCACCCCGCGCGCCGACACAACTCCGCAACAACCACATCGCAATCCCCCAACATATCAACATCGAAATTAACATGTTTCACCGGCTCGCGCGATATATAAATCTGCGGAATATCCGGCGGCAAGAACGGCACCACCTCCGACACCGGCGCCACTTTCAGACTGGTCCCAATAACGATGACCAGGTCCACAACATCCTTATCATGCTTCGTCAGACGCTCGTGGAAGGTATCCGGTAGCGCTTCCCCGAAAAACGTGATATCAGGCTTCATCACCCCGGCCTCGGGGAGGTCGTACTCGTCGTCTGCGCCCTCGGAAGAGCTACTATCCTCATACTCTGCCTTCTTGCGCTTCTTCGCGTCCGTGCTGCCGTTCGCAGAGCGCTTCCGCTTCATAGCTGCGGGTGCTGCGGCGGCGCGCAGGAACTGTACGCAGCGCTTGCAGCGCGGGATGAGGCCGGCGCGGATGTCGGGGAAGATGGCTTCGCCGGCGACTTGGGCGCCGCATTTTGTGCAGGAGGCTGTGGCGAAGGAGCCGTGGCATTGGATTAGTTTGTCGGGCTTGACGCCCGCGACGCCTTCGATGTTGTCGATGTTTTGGGAGTAGTTGGTGAGCAGCTTGCCTTTGTCTTGGAGGAGCTTGATGAAGGCGTGCGTCGGGGTGAAGCGAGAGGTTGAGGGGAGGATGTCGCGGGCCACGCTGTAGAAGATGGAGGGGTCTTCTTTGAAGAGCGCGATGTCGAAGACTTCTTGGGGGTCCGAGAGCCCGAGGTGCTCGAGTTTGGCGTACAGTCCCACGTCTTTGGAGCGGAAGTCGGGGATCCCGAGGGAGGTGCTTATGCCGGCCCCTGTGAGGACAATGATGTTGTTGCACTTGTCGAGGAGTTTTACCACGTCATCTATGGTGTTGTAGGTTGGTAGCTTTGAGCGCTTGGATAGTTCGCGGCTCAGCGCCATGGAAAGAAGGCTATAGTACGCCATGTCGGGAGCGCCCTCCAGGAATGCGGGGGGCTTGATGCTAAACGCCGTTATGAGTTTCTTCGCCGTGACCGCCCCTGCCTCAACTGTAGTCTCGCAGAAGACTCTGGGGCCGCTATCGCGCAGGAGGCGTCGGTACTCGCGCGCTTCCTCGAGCGTGCAGACATCGTCTCCTATGGCCTGATGTTAGTAACTTGCCCCTGGCTTTGTTCGTAGGAACAGATATTGCATAACTCACCACCCTCATGAAGTTCTGCATCACCGATCTCCTCCAAGGCATCCTCAAACAGTGAATCCGTCTCCCAGACCTCCCCCGAAGCGTCTGTCCCACTCTCATAATCGTTATCGTCCTCGTCGTCCTCCTCAGGCGCCGCCTCGGTTGCCAAGGCCTCCGCTGGCCTCACCTCCGTCTCCCCCGCGTCATCGTCGGAGACTAGGTCGACTACAGCCTTGAACGTGGTCTCGATGACTGTCTGGCCAGCTGCGAGCTGACTGAGATCCATCGCGACTTGATTTGCGTGGTCTACCTCGGTCCCTCGAGCGCGCATGTGGATGGCGTTTCCCGTTCGGAGTTTAAATATAAGCTAAGATTAACGGTCTTATCGCTTATCGGCCACGAGGGCCAAGGGCGCGGCGCGCGGCAGTGGGGTAGGGTGGATTTGATGTGAGGCTCCGCTGAACAAGGTTATGGATTTAGACGTCAACGATTCGACATTTCGGGAGAGTCGTTTTTGGTCAATTGAGAATTGACGCCCGTAGATTTCTTCATTGAGCAAGATGCACTGTCGTGTGCGACTGCTCAATGGAAGGATCTCAACCGCCGGGGGGCTCAGATCCACCCCAAGGGTCCGCATCGCAACCTCCAATTGAGCGCACGAAATCGAGGACCTTCTCCGTCCTCAAGAACATTAAACCAAAGGCCGCCAACGATGAGGGGCAAAGCAGCGGAGCTGGGGGTGTCTCCAAGGGCATCTTACATCGCAGACCAACCCTTCGGCCACAAAAGAAGGAAAAACATATACAGATCCAGGAGCAAAAGGGCCCGCAGCGGCCAAATCCTCTCGTCAATGCGACAAGTATATATATGGGCTCATATGGGCCGAGTCCAAGCACCTCTCGCCCTCTCTCGATGCGATCGATACGGTCCCCGAGATCGCCACGGTCCCCAAGACCCTCTACGTCGGGGACGCCAAGGCACAGTCTGAGCGCCATGGCGACACCGAGGCACAGTTTAAGCGCCATGGGCACGAACACGGTACACTTGGAGGACCTGGATCATCTGCTACGGGACCTCAATGTACATTTGGAGACATATGGGATAAAGGAGACGCGCGATGGGTTCTTCGATGCGCCATTCTTCAAGCCGCCGAAGACGGATAAGGAGGAGTTGATGCGGACGGCGAGGGATACACTCCCAGCGTCTTTCAGGAAGAAGCACCCGCTATCAGTGACGCACTTCTTGCCGAAGCAATGGCACGAACTGAAGAGCGTGGCGCGGCGCCTGATGACCACAAGAGCTGGCATCAAGCTGACGAAATCATTTCTCGGATTTTTCATACCATATATTCTGTGTCTGATACCGGTTGTGGGAAACTGGGTAGGCAGATACCGCTATATCATGGTTTTATCGGCGCTATTTAATCATCCGGGCCGGACGATTGGGGCTCAGATTGATGGCACAGTTTTGACCATCACAGGGACATGTACTGGACTTGGCTGGGGAGCCTTCGGACTGTATGTCTCTGATTCTACAAGTGTAGCAGAAAGTGGATACGGAGGCGTGCTCGCCGCTTTCTTGATAATATTTATGGGCTTTATGGCGGCGATGAGATCCTACTTTATAAGGATATATCAGTTTGTCGTTCCGGCAGGAATTGCTGCGATTTTCTGTTGCTTGGCGGAGACGGGACGTCATGTAACCTGGGAGAAACTACTGGCTTATGGAATACCGTGGGCCTTGGGACAAGGTATCAGTCTCATTGTGTGCTTCTTGGTAGCTCCAGACGGAGGGTCACGCCAGATTGCTCTTGCGCTCTTTGATGCATTCCGAGTGATGCAAGAGGGGCTGAAGCTGCCACGAACTGAAAACCAGAGTGTTCATCGCCAACTTTCGTGGACGTTTGTCAATCTTTCCCAGGCTTATCGAGACCTTGCTCTCGATATCTCATTTACAAGGTTCGCGCCCTCGGATATTGCAGACGTCAGAAATGCCATGCAGGGAGTGCTTCGGTCGTTGCTGTCCCTTAAAACAGATACAGCGCTCTTCGATGGCACGGAAAACAATAACAAACAAGAGGATGATTCAACTGACGGCGACGTGGTCGTTGATATCGATGAGCCACGCCCGCGCCATGCAAGTACGACCACAATAGAGGAGCAAGCAGTGATCCTCGTAACTAAGACGCTTGCTGCTCCCATCTCACAATTGCTTGCTGTTATGAGGGATGGAATTGATTGTTGCAATGCGGTTCTTCTAGGGATGTCAGGGTACAGGAAGTATATCGGTCCTCCTCCGGAAGTCTCATCAGACGTCATTGGGAGCCTAGTACACCTTCGCAAAGCCAAAATAAAGTTCGACAAGCTCCATGAGGAGCTCATCAACAACGAAGAATTCCCAGCTACGTTTTCGAATTACCCCGAGGTCGTGGAGCTATTCCTTTTTGTCAATCCTGTCAGGCAGACGGCTGAGAGCTTGGAGGCTTTGTTAGTGCAGGTGATGAAAATGCAACAGAGCCAAAAGAAATGGCGGTTTTACCTACCCCATTACCCCTTTCACAAGAGTCTCCAGAGGACCAATGCGCAGGTGAGGCACGACCGCGGAGGTATGACCACGGGTCTATTCTTTCGTAGCCAGAGACAACTTAATGCTCTGATGATCGGCGCTCAGAAGAGCACATTCCAGCCACTTCCTCGTACCAAAGCTGAGGAAACCGCGGCATCAGAAGGTCACGAGTCCGACGATGGTGACGAGGATGTCATTATCAATAACGAACTATCGTCGCCAAAGAAAACCTTTCGATACAAGCTATGGAAGGTTCTTCACAGAGCACAGGGCTTCGAGATGCGCTACGCTCTCAAGGTCGCAATCGTCGTCTCCATGCTCTCCGTTCCAGCATGGCTGGAGCAGAGTAGGGGGTGGTACAACGACTACCAAAGTTGGTGGGCAGTCATAGTCGTCTGGATTATGGCTCATCCTCGTACAGGAGGTAATATCCAGGATCTGTTTACCCGCAGCTTCTGTGCCATGCTCGGCGCGATTTGGGGTGGGGTGGCACATGCAGCACGCGACGGGAATGCCGTCGTTGTGGCTGTTTTTGCGGCCATTTATATGATTCCTATGGTATACCGGTACACCCAGAGTTCTCATACTCGGTCTGGACTGGTCGGCTGTATCAGTTTCATCATTGTGTCTCTTGACCTACAAGCTCAGGGCAATCGCCTATCGAACATCAATATCGCGTGGACATTAGGCGTCGCTTTTATCGTAGGCGTCGTAGCTGCGATCTTGGTCAGTTGGCTTCTGTGGCCCTTCGTTGCACGCCACGAGTTACGCAAGTCTCTTTCGGCGATGATATACTACTCCGCACTCATCTACCGTGGTGTTGTCGCACAGTACATTTACTACGAAGAAGGCGACGAGCCAACGCGAGAAGACATAACGCGCTCCGAGATGCTGGAAGGTCGTCTTCGTGAAGCGTTCGTCCGAATGCGCCATCTCCTAGCTCTAACCAGGCACGAGATCCGCCTACGCGAACCCTTCAACCCCCTACCTTACTCTGCACTCATCGAGAGCTGCGAAGCCTTCTTCGAGAACCTCGTTGAAGTGCGCCAGTTCAGTCTTTACTTCCACCCAAACTACATGAGCCAGAACGAGGCGGTTTCGAACGAGCTGCTCCCCTATCGACGCGATGCCGTGGCCAGTATCCTCATGACTCTGTATATTCTTGCCGGAGCCCTGCGAGGCAAGAGGCGAGTTCCGCGCTACTTACCTAGTGCGATGGTGGCGAGGAAGAGGTTGTTGGATAGGATGGAGGAGCTGGAGATGGAGCAACAGGAGGAGGAGCGCCATAAAGATCACAATGAGGAGCATGATGAGACGGCAGGGGATAATAATAACCAGGGTCCGGGGTCAAAGAAGGCTGAGCTGAGTGGTATGCGGTTTGCGCAGGTGTACCAGTTTGCCTACAGTAAGGGCCTAACGCAGTGTGTGGAGCACCTTGAGCAGCTGCAGAAGTTTTCGAAGGCAATATGTGGAGAGGTGGGATTTGACCCGGACGATTTTGCGGAGATGGATCATAAGCATGAGTAGGAGTGGAGCAGTGGGATTGTATGTGTATACGACATATATTTGAAGCTGTATGTGTACAGTTATTTTATGTACTACTAGGTATTTTATCGTTAAATACATTCAAATATACAATATACTCACCTAGGGTTTGCTCCAACCTCTATACTCGTCGTGTCGAATATCCCCGCTCAGATTGTGTAAGCAAGATGAGGCGCCAAGATGGTGACGAGGAGGTCGCTGTCGCTATCACTTCGTTTTACCTGCTCTTTATAGGTTCTCTATATCTTGGCAACAGTGGTTTGAAATCAACCCTCTACTGCGATTTGAAATCATCTTGGTGGGCCATGATACATGCATATATATACTTTACTAACATTCTAGCCGTCTTTGAGCAGTTCTTACATTCACCAGATCTCTCGTCCAAGCAAGACACATCAATCCACACCCTTCCTCTCACAAAATACCCCTAAACACAATGGCATACACCGGCAAAACCGTCCTCATCATCGGCGGCACCCACGGCATCGGCCTCTCCACAGCCCAACTCCTCATCCAAGACGGCGCCAGCGTCACCATCACCGGCCGCAACACCACCAGCGCCTCCGAGCTCCTCGGCTCCACCGCCCAAGTCCAGCAACTCGATCTGCAGAACCTCTCTGAGATCACCTCCCTCCCCAGTAAACTTGCTGAACACCTAGGCGCAGACGGGAAACTCGACTTGCTCTTCCTCAACGCCGGGTTCGCTGCCCTGGAGCCCCTGGCGACGGTCACGGAAGAGTCTTTTGATCGAACTTTTAATATCAATGTTAAGGGGACTTTCTTCGCGGCGCAAACACTCGCCCCGCTCGTCCGCGACGGCGGATCCATAGTCTTCACAACATCCATATCGAACAAGTTTGGCATCCCAGGGATGGGCGCCTACTCCGCGAGCAAAGCAGCCGTTCAGTCCCTCGTGCAGACATTTGCAGCTGAGCTGGCGGGTCGGAGGGTGCGTGTTAATGCTGTTAGTCCGGGGTATGTAAAAACGCCTACTATGGGGGTTGTGGGGGCGTCGGGGCAGGAGTTAGAGGAGTTTGAGAAGCATGGCGCGCAGACGACGCCATTGGGGAGGGTCGGGGAGGCGGAGGAGGTGGCACGGGTGGTGAGGTTTTTGGGGTTTGAGGGGGGGTTTGTTACGGGAACTGATGTGGTGATTGATGGGGGGTTGGGGTTTTTGAAGGCGTGAGTGGGAGATGATTTATATGGGTATGTGGTAAATAGATATTTACTATATAAAAATATTTATTATTGAGTCGAGGAAATTTATTTGAGTAGATATATTTTGTGATTAATTTTCGGAAATAACTATTTCTTCGTCATTAAGAACATTTTTTTTACAATCAACGTATTTAGTAGCACGATGTACAATTCCTACTTCGGATTTGAATAATATCAATATACTATTGTTGAATTACGAAGATACCCGCTGTATGCCTTACGTTGGCTCTTGATGGTGCAAAAAGTGATAATAATTTCTAGCCGCCCCTGCCCCTGTCAGCTGGAGGAATGCAACGCCGACTTTGACTCACACCGACGGCTTTGTAATCCAAAATTAAGCCACTTGCGTAGATCAAGAGCATCCAACCGAGGGCTCAATATTAACTCGAGGTGGGTTTAATTACCAATCTTGAGGTGTTATATGGTGATGGGTGCGGTCTCTATCCCTTCCAAGAAGCGGCCTCCAGACGGCGGGCCAGCGGGTGATCTACGGGCTCCACCCCACGCGTGCTAACCATGGCTAGCCTTGTTGTGATATTGTACGCTTCTTCCAATTGTTAGTCACATGTTTATCAAAACAAGGGGTTGGTAAGACTGGCGTCGGACGGTTGATCTACCGAGTTCCTACAGAGTCGATGTAGGTTAGGGGCTCACACTTCGAAGATGGATCAAGCACTATTCATGTACTGCTAATATTTTGTATTCGTTTGCTCTGCCTCAAGCCCTTCACACGACTTATATACACATGTTTAAACTCTTTATACAAGTTATATATAAATATGAGACTTTCTAATCCCGCCTCAAGAGAGAATGAATGGAGCCAGAACTGAAAAGCAAATGCCATTCCTCGAGGACAAACCCCCTGACTGCCACTCGCTCCAGAATATTTAAATCGTCTAGCAAATATCCACCGTGGCGTCTCCCGTGATGTCAAACACCATGTTGGTACCGCAAGGGGACTCGAGGACGGAGGTGCCGTCGACCTGAAGATGGAGCTCGATATCATCGGTGTTGGCGAACTCGTCGCGGGCCGAGATGCGGACCTCTCCACCTCCACTGACGGTGCCATCAAGGACAGTGATACTGTAGCAGTTCTCAATGAGAATAGCGTTGTTCTCGGTGTCAGAAATGGCAATGGTGCCAATCTCAGCGCCACCAGACTCCGAGACGCAGAAGAGGCCGCGGCCGCCTCCCTTGGCGACGACCTTGTCGACAAAGATGTTCGTCTCATATCCGCCGTTCAACTTTCCGTTCTGGTTCGCGAAACGAAGGGCAGCGTAGCCAGTACCGGAGCCGGCGTTGTCGGCATCAACGAGGCCAACCTTAGCGTTGGTCGTCATTTGGAGAAGCAGACCGCACTCGCCAACGTCACGAGCGATGACCTCGTTGATGGTGAGGCCGTCGATGTTCCAGGTCTCGACGGCGTGGCTGGAAGCGCCAGTAACGCTGATGGAGTCCATGGCAACGTTCTTGTTTGCGGCCTCGTCACGGTCGAAGCGGATTCCGATACCAGCGCTGAGGTTCATGACGATCTTGCCTAGCGACAGATTCTCGGTGCCGTAGAAGTGCATGGCGAAGTAGGGGGCACCGGTCAGGCTCAGGTACGGGATCGAGACATCCTTGGTGTTCAGAGACTCGATACCACCCTTTCCGGCCTTGTAGCCCAGGTCAATGGTACCGCAGCCCTCGAAGATCTTGCCGCTGTCGATTGAGATGACGTTGGTGCCAATGGATCCATCTGCCATCACGGCAACACGCTCGCCGCTGGCGATGGCTCCAAGAGCAGCATCGATGGCTGCAAAGTAGTCGGAGCCACTGTACACGCTGGAACCACCCTTGGTGGCCTCATAGGCACCCGAGGAGCCCGTTACCGTAGCCTCAGGGCTGCCGGCACCGCAGTCGGCGGCATTGGAGTATGAAATCAGGGCGAGTGCCGCTGCGAGGAAGGATAGTCTGGCCATGGTTGCAAATGAAGAGTCGAGTTTGGTTATCGTCTTACTTCTCTTTGTGCTCCATAGGTCATGGCGAACGCCACCTCTTTATACAAGTAAATCATGATTATCTCGCTCTTGTATAAACCGACAGTGCTTTGTTCCAAAGTAATTACGGGTTAACAGAGCCCGCATGCGCTCTCGTATGCTTGATTTGTCCCCGCATTTTCTCAATATATGCCTGACTGCCAATCCTGCCAAGCGTCCGATCTTGCCGCTGTTTAGACGCTGTAGTCGATCGTCAGTTCTAAGTGGCGCGATTTTGTGAGAACTGCTCTTCTCGAAAGGACAGTGGCCCGGGTGAAAGCATGCACAAGACATATAAATTAACAAAACTCTATATTGGTTAAATCCTGGGGAAGTTCATCGGTGGTTGTACCGTAGTATGCCAATGTGCAGCGAGGCACCTTGAAACGTCACTCTCCTGCAAGGAAATAACCCAGGGGCGGAAACATGGAGGCATCATGGCGCATATGAGAGTGATATATTAATTGGGGAAACTGTGGAAAATCGATTATCCACGTATGGATGATAGGTATCCGAAGGATCGCCATCAGCCAGCATGGCAAAGTGAACGAAATAGGCAAGCGTGTTGTGGGGTAAATAGACTTAATGCTGGGCTGCCGCCGGCTGCTACGACACGCCACCGGCATACAAGACTGTGGAGAGCCGGTACTTGTATTCGAGTAATTTTATGAGGCAGAGTAAATCTGCACAACGTATTGGATTTGGTAAAATAGATACTCAATTAATTCTGCTCCATCTGTTCGTTGAAAGAGAGTTAAATATTCCTTCAATGGCAGAGTCAAAGCGAACGTTTCACTTTCATGTTTCCATGAATATCACTTCTAAAATGGTCCATCCACACCGCCTTTAATTGCCAGCAATATTCAAACTGACCTCCCGACACGGTACCGCCTCAGCTCCATGTATGAAAGGGGAGTTTAGCAAGCTCACGAGCTGTGCCTGAGTCTGCATAACTTCAAATACTCACTAGAGATATATTAAATATCAAACATGTGGTGGGCATGCTCGTAGTAAATGTCCCAATGCCGTTTTCTTACCTCCTCGCACCAGCAAGTTCATATCACATGATCTGAGGTAACGTCTGTTGAGATATGCATCATCCTTGCCTGGAACTATAATCTCGCCTCCTCCCCTGTACTGTACAAATATACCCTCTCAATTCTGGCACCAAGACGCCCTTACCTGTATACATCAGATTAAGCTCGCCTCTTAGCAAGGCACTTGCGATCTTCAATCCCAGATCCGTTGCCGTCATGTCATCCCCCTCCCTACCCACCTTCTCTCGGCCTCCACTGCCCGATCTCCCCGAGGGCAAGACAACAGTCCTCCTACGTGACCCCATCCCTACCCCCGACCTCCCAGATGCCTCTGCCATCTCCTTCACCATCTTCGCCCGCGTCCCCATCGCCGCTCCGCCGACTACAGCCTTGCGCGCTCTTCTCGACACCGCCTCCTGGCCGCGCTGGAACACCTTCATCCCCGCGGCCGAGGTCCACTCCCGAGGAACACCCGTTCCCTCCCTTCCCGGATCAGCGGACTACCTAGGGATCGGCGCCAAGTTCACCATGTGCGTGAACATGGACGGCAAGCCAGAGGCGGAGCGCGGGCCAGTGGAGAAGCTGAGGAAGTCGAACTTGATTCTGTATCTTGTGGAGGAGCTGGTGCCGGAGCGGGAAGAGGGAAGAAAGGGGTGGAGAATAGCTTGGAAGGGGGATGGGGGGTTTATGCTGAAGCCGGATCGAGTGCAGGAGCTTGTGGAGACGGACGATGGGTGCGAGTATGTCGGTTATGAGAGCTTTGGGGGGTTATTGGCGCCGGTGGT
Organism: Pseudogymnoascus sp. VKM F-4513 (FW-928); assembly: GCA_000750755.1. Taxonomy (NCBI): domain Eukaryota; kingdom Fungi; phylum Ascomycota; class Leotiomycetes; order Thelebolales; family Thelebolaceae; genus Pseudogymnoascus; species Pseudogymnoascus sp. VKM F-4513 (FW-928). The sequence continues at coordinate 11,508 of JPJW01002173.1, forward strand.
TAGACTTGCGGTGGGGGCGGCTTTGGTCGATAGGATTGCGGACCAGGGGAGGGATTTGAAGGCGTGGTGTGAGGGAGAAGGGAGAGGTGAGTAAGGGTGGACGTGAGCTAGGCTTTGATGGTGGATTGTGTGGGCGCAGATAGTCTAAAACGGGCAGCAGGCCTCGGAAAAAGGCATACAAGTCTCGAAATTAATTTGTATCAAGCTAGATCAGTGCTGTGTTGATCGCTTATGCTGCGTTACTCGTTACGCCATTGAATGAATAGGTACGTAAATTCAATTCCTCAAGTTTGCTATTGCCCCTCTTCCAATATCTGGCCTGGCTACCCTGACATCCTTACTTTTACTCTGCCCCTATTCCGTTTTCATTTGGTAGTGATGATTCGAGGGTGCTTGTGTGACCTCAGAAATCCTCAAACAAATAGCTCACATCATAAGCCTCCTCGACGGACTCTCCATCCACATCCATCTTGTCCACGATTTCTTCATCTTCTCCTTCCTCAGACTCTTCAACCTCTTGCTCCCAAACTATCTCAGTCCCCCTCTCACCCACTTCGTCTTCTTCACCACTCTCCTCATCTCCACTCTCCACCTCTCCATTTTCCTCCTCCTCCTCCTCCTCCTCCTCGTCACTCTCATCCTCCTCCATTACCGCCACCGCCACCTCCCTATCCTCCCTCGTCTCCGCCCACATCACCTTATTAACCGGGTACCTCTCCCACAATCCCAGCGCCCTCTCTCTTGTCTCCCCGCTCTCCCGCTTCCGCCTCGATATTCGACAGTCCTTCCCCACAAGATGATAGATCTGGCTATCCGCCGCGTTGTACGCCTTGAACCAGGCATCGGGAACCCAGCCACGCGGAACGGGGAGAGCGTCCATTTGGAGAGGGTATTTTTTGCCGGGAGCGCCGGGCATGCCAGCGAAAGTGTACACTGGAGAGAGTTAGTATGGGATAAGTGGGTGGGCAAGGGGCTGGGGTTTCTCACTCTTGAGTGAAGATGTTTATATTGTCGAGTGAGAATCTGAGGATAATCTTGATCCTGGTGGACTGACTGATTCCGACAGTATTTTGCGTTTGCGAGCGTAAGGCTTCTCATTTTGATGAGGCGTGAGATATATTCGGCGGGTGTTGAAAGAGTAGCTTGGGGACTCCACTTGGATCTGGATTTCTATTCCATAGACAATGGTAGATGTGTTCTATAATATTCTAATTCTGTTGAGCCCTTTTGCGTTCAATTCTGAAAGTTAGGTTGTGTTCGCCGAGATTCTTCTGAAAGATCCCCCTGAAAGACGTAGACGTTAGAAACCAGCAGAATTAATCTCAACAGCACAATTGAATACACCATCCACTGATCTTTGTCTCCATGGAGCACTTTTTTTTATTTCTATTGCAATGATAACTATGTTATAGTCTTTCATTTCAGCCCTTCGACTTGCCAAACCCTGGCTGTAAGTCTGGTATATCGTACACATCATCCTGATATGTACTGTATCTTTTGAAACAAATCATCGCCCCCTAGCCACACCCAGCGTAGCACTCATAGCCTCGATACATCCTAATCCTCTGTGCATTTTAGACCTTGTAACTCCACTCGTGCTCCTCCTCACCGTACTGCCTCTTCTCGATCCAATCCTTCATGCTCTGAGCAACCTCACCAGCCTCTTGGTCTGGCTTCAAACCGCAATCGACAATCTTGCCCTTCCAGCTAATATTCCTTACTGGGGAAACAACAGCGGCTGTTCCGGATCCGAAAGCCTCGAGCAGCCTGCCCTCATTTGCGGCGTCATCGAGCTCAAACATAGTGTATTGACGCTCAACAACCTTCCATCCGGCTGGCACAAGCTTCTCCTTTGCCAAGCTCAGTACGGAATCTCTGGTGACACCCTCAAGGATGGTTCCGTCGATTGGTGCTGTGATGAGCTCCTTCTGTCCGGTCTCCTTGTTCTTCATCGCCACAAACATGTTCATTGTTCCAACCTCAGTAACGAACTCCTCCTCGCCGAACAACCACAAGTTCTGGTGGAACCCACGCTTGGCAGCCTGCTGTTGCGGCAAGATGCAAGGAGCGTAGTTGGCGCCCAGCTTCTTGTCACCGACACCACCGGGCCACGCGCGCACGGCGTAGTCGGTTGCCTCCAGCGAGATCGCCTTGAAGCCAGTTGGGTAGTATGGGCCCACTGGGGATGCAATAACGAACATCAATGCGCTGCCTGGCGGTCCGACACCGAGGGTGGCCTGGGTGCCGATCATTGTTGGGCGGAGGTATAGTGAGTATCCCTTTTGGTTGGGAATGAAGCGCTCGTCGAGCTTGACGAGCTTGGCAATGAGGGTTGTGAGGGCCTCAGGGTCGAAATTGGGGAGAGCGATTCTGGCAGAGGATGTGTTGAAACGGGCCATGTTCTTGTCTGGCCTGAACAGGCGGATCTGCCCGTCGTCGTTCTTGTAAGCCTTCATTCCCTCGAAACATTCGAATGCGTAGTGGAAGACGCAGGACGACGGGTCTAGTGAAAGGTTCTGGTATGGGGTAATCTTAGGCGCTTTCCACCCTATATATGTTTTTAGCTTTGTCTTTACTCATGTTATAAGCACGAGCAGTTACCTTCTTCGGCCGTCCATTCGCAGGTGAGCATGTGGTCTGTGAAAGTGTGTCCAAAGATAAGGTCCTTCGGTGGCACAATCTCCTTGGGTGTGGTAGTCTTGGTTATGGTGAGCTTCGACGCATCCATTTCAGCCAGCTTTGAAGTGCTGTACAGCCTGGCCGCCATCGTTGAAGAGCTTGACCATTGCTGTGCAATGAGCCTTCTGGGCGCAAGCGCCGCTGTTGACAGTTGCCTGAGCTTCATTTTGTATGGGAGTCAAGGTGAATCAATGGTCTTCGAATCAGCAATTCCGTGGATAATTCGAGAAATATGCTACAAAGCTGGCGTTGACGGCCTTATATGGTCAGCATTCCTTTTTGCAATTGTCTTTCCGATTTGCGGACCCAAAGGCATTGAGTCAACATGCCGCCTGTGCCGTAAGTAGCCCGCTTGAGCCGCCCCATGCCGAATCGGAATGATAAGATAGGCATAGGCATAAGATGGAAACAGTTTCATAAAATACACCTACATAGCAATACCAGTGTGACTGAATCTGGAAATATTAAAAGGGAAAAGCGCCGAGATACAATGAGGCTGTCTATCTGAATGTCTCCGATGGTCCCTGTGCTCCGCGTGAGTCTGGTCGCGCGGCCGCCTACCCCGCCGATTGACCAATTAGCGTTGCTCGCTAGCACGAGCTACCTTGGGGAACAGACAAGGCCGCGTTGAAGTTTCTCGAGGCTGAGATTCGCCAAAACAGCTATTCCTATCTAAACCGTCATACAACCCCCCCTTTGCCTTCTCCCCATGGCGCATACTTTTTGAACGATTTAAAATTTAATATCTCAGATGGTTGAATATATTCGTCAACTTGGACGCCATGTTTTCCTCCGCCCTCAAGTCGTTCTCCTCCAATATCTCCTCTAATTATACGATCAGCCCGCAACCCTCAGCTGTATCGGGCCCCTGGAAGATATTCGATGGCAAGAATAAGAAGACTTCGAAAGAGGTCTCAATATTTGTCTTTGATCGCAAGGTCCTAGAGTCTAATTCAGGAAGCTTGAGTAGATCCGACAGAGCCAGCGCATCGAGTCTCAAACGGTCCGTGGAAGAGGTGGTCGAGAGGCTGAAGAAGGAGGCATCATCGCTTGCGCGGCTACGACACCCCAATATACTCGAACTTGCCGAGCCGGTAGAAGACACACGGTATGGGGGGCTGCAGTTTGCGACCGAGCCAGTAACGATTTCGTTGGCTGGATTGTTGCAAGAGAAGGATGAAGAGGAGAGAGCAACGGGCGTTGGTGGACGCTCTAGCCGATTTGTGAAAGAGGACAGCGAGGGTAATAGGAGGAGGAGAGACCTCGAAATAGACGAATTGGAAATACAGAAGGGGCTGCTACAGATCAGCAAGGCCCTTGAGTTTCTCCACGAGAATGCCGGGCTGGTCCATGGCAACTTGACTCCAGATGCTATATACATAAATGCAAAGGTACGCCCTGAATGGACAGCATTAAGAACCATACATCTAACATATTTTAGTCTGATTGGAAAATCAGTGGTCTCTCCTTTCTTAGCCCTGCGGACAACTCGGACAAGCCATCCTCCGTCAGCCCAATATCTCTATCGGAAGTTCTCAATTTAGACCCACGACTGCCACGATCTGTTCAGTTAAATCTGGATTATGCCTCCCCGGATTTTGTTCTCGATACGAACCTTAATATTTCCGCCGATATGTTTAGCCTGGGACTTCTCATCGTTGCCCTTTACAACTCACCTCACGAATCGCCTCTTCATGCCAATTCGAGTGTCACAACCTATAGACGTCTCTTTGGCTCATCTGGTTCAATACCCTCCAGCAGTAACAATTACATATCGTCCCGGCCAATTCCTAGAGATCTTACGACCAGTGTTCTTCCACGCTTAATCGCTCGCCGCCCTGCGCAGCGCATGACTGCCCGCGAGTTTCAACAATCATCCTACTTTGACAACATTCTCGTCTCCACGATCCGTTTTCTGGATGCGTTGCCAGCGAAGACACCCACCGAGAAAGCTGCATTTATGCGCGGTCTTACGAAGGTGATCCCGAGCTTCCCAAAAAGCGTGCTGGAGAAGAAGGTTTTGTTAGTCTTATTGGAGGAGATGAAGGACAAGCAACTTTTGAGTTTGGTATTACAGAATGCGTTCAAGATCATTGAACTCCTGCCGAGTGCTAAACGGTCCTTTACCGAAAGAATGCTGCCACGCCTCAGAGAGATTTTCTTGAGTGGTGTTAAGCCGTCCGCCCCTGGAACCGCGGGAGCCCCTGAGCGTGATACTGGGAAAGAGGCAGGGCTGACGGTACTACTGCAAAACATCACTATCATCACTTCTAACTGCTCGGGCAAGAATTTCAAAGACGGTAAGTACCAATTGAGAGTTGGCAATGAAGCTTATCGCTGACGAATTCTAGAAATTCTCCCTATAATACATCTAGCAATAGAGTCACCTACCCACTCTATCGTAGATGCGGCCCTGCGATGCCTCCCGGTAATCCTTCCTGTGCTTGATTTTAGCACAATAAAGAATGAGCTGTTTCCTGTCGTCGCAGCGGTATTTAGCAAAACTTCGAGTCTGGGAATCAAAGTCAGAGGGCTCGAAGCTTTTGTTGTGTTATGTGGCGGCACAACAGACTCTATTACCTCCTCTACCGATGATGGCTTGTCTGGATTTGCGCCACAAGATGGCAAAAAGAAGGATAAATCGGCTATTAGCGCACTGGACAAGTACACCATGCAAGAAAAGATCGTTCCTCTCATCCGTGGGATCAAGACCAAGGAGCCGGCTGTTATGCTCGCAGCCCTCAAGGTTCTACAGCAAGTTAGTTCCGAGGCAGACACGGAATTTATTGCCATGGAAATCTTGCCTATTTTGTGGAACATGAGTCTTGGCCCGTTACTGGATCTCAAACAATTCCAAGCCTTCATAGACTTGATCAAGAGTCTCAGCACCAAGGTCGAGCATGAGCATACGAAGAAACTACAGGAACTCTCGGGCAGTAATACTGGCATGAAAAATGCTGCGGGTAATGATGATTTCATGTCTTTTGGCGACCTCCCAGCAGCATTCTCATCAAACGCAAACGGCGGCGAAGACGATGACTTTGAGCGTCTTGTTACAGGGAAATATACTAGTAACGCAACTGCGAGCAGTGCCGTTGCGGATGGCGGATGGGATGCAGCCCCAAATGCCCCTCCAAAGCCTGCTGCCCCAGCCGCTCCCACATTCTCATGGTCGACCACTCCCTCCCCATCCCCCGGCCCATCATCCCCGGCTTTTGGGTCCATGTCCGCGGCCATGAGGCCGCAAGCTCCATCTCGAACTATCACTCCCGATCTCTCGCGCTTCGACTCCCTCCAACCATCCACAACACAGTTCTCTCAACCCCTCCAGCCCGTCTCCTCGGCCTTCATCCAGCCACCACCAACCCAGGCGGCGGTCAACTGGCAAACCGCTGCGGCCCCCAGCAGCAGCAATATATGGGCCTCCTCGAGCCCAACATCAACAAATTCATCATTCGCGCCTATGGTTCCCGCACAACAGCAACGTCAATCCTCATTTACGGGAGCACAGCCTAGTATGAACACCTCGATGAGTAACCTTTCTATGTCTCAGCAACAAAAGCCAACAACGCCTTTTTCGCTTCCTCCGCCGCCTACTTGGTCACAACAGCCTCAGCAGCCAACCCAGCAGCAAGGCTGGGGCGCGTTTACTTCCCCGCAGCAGCAAGGACAAGGAGGCTCACAAGGGCAAGGTGGGCAGCAGCCTGCGCAGAAGAAGGGCCTAGATGCTTTTGAGAGCTTGTTATAAGAATAGTTTACTTTGGCAGTTATTTCTTGGTAGATATAGAGGGATGAGGTAAATATGGGGCTGGCGCGGTGCATATTTCTTGAGCGGCAAAAGGCACTGAAATTTAGCAGAGTACTTCGGTGGTTGAATTCGAGGACAGTTTCTGGCAGATAACGAAAATATGATAATGTTTGGTTGGGATTGAAGATTTGTTCCGTTCTCTTGCCGTTGACCCCTTCTCCGAGATATGTTAGCGGTTACCTCTATCACAACACTTAAACGACACTTCATTACCATCTATGGGTTCCATAGTTTCAACGACCGAGGCTCAATTTGATTTCACCTGGCTATAAGTATACGGTGAGCATCTTTTTATTCTATAAGTTTGGCATCGTCCCTTTTCTACTTCTTTACTTCCGTGACCGGTCAGCTTCTACCTTTTGACTTTACTCTTTCGAGCGCTCCAATATCTCATTATCTTCATGGTTGCTACAGATGATCCAATTATATCTCTTCTACTCCCAGTTTCTGTTCTTCATCTTATTCAACCACGCTTCTACTATTTTGATCGTTGCTCATTTCATCAAGTGGGCATTTTCATGTGGCACCTGAAGATCAGATCCAAAACACTGCACGCTTGGTGAGTTTCGACGTTTCCATCTCAGACCCCCCCAAAGTACTGAACTTGTCCTTTGCTTTCTTTCTTTCTAAATATATTGATCTCAACTTGAGTTTGCGTCTGACCGCAGGTGGAAAGCCCACCGAGGGAAGGGTGCTCTTGAGCTCTTCTCGATTGCTATTTCCAATCAATTATCACATCTGCCTCTCTTAACGTTTTACCTTCACCCTCCTTCAACCACCCTCCGTCAACCACCCTCCTCCAACCACCTTCCTTCAACCACCCTCCTTCAACCACCTTTCTTCAACCACCTTCCTTGAACCACCCTCCTTCAACCTTCACCCCTCCTTCAACCTTCACCCCTCCTTCAACCTTCACCCCTCTCTCTTACCCTGACCCTAGACTCCGATCCATCATTTGCTCTATCAGCAGGTATAGTCAACCCTTTCACATGCTCTCAGGTCTTATCCTGGCTTGTTTCCAACCCATCAGTCGTCTTCCTCAATCTTTTCCGTTTCTGATGTGATCTTAGCTCTCACCTATCTTGACCTTACCTTTGCCAGATTCATTTCTAACCCATCCGACGTCAACTGAGAACTCAAACTACAACAATCGTCACCTTAGATGACCAGTATAATCGGACATTCACTTCACACTACGTCTTCACACTGAAGGTAAGTCTGTTTTCCTATATTGATGTTCTAACTTTCTGGATTTCCGACCCCAAGCCAACCCTCGACCTTGTTTTCATACCGGTCTTCAGACACGTCAAAACCTCACTTTTTCTCTGTATCACTTATCAATCTCACCTTTCTTCTCATCTCTGCGTTTTGCTTTGATCATTTTATTCTGCCAACACCCCATATACTAATTTTGACCGGCAGTCACCATGGCCAATGGCGCCAGCCGTGAGTTTCAAGACGCACTACAAAGCCGCATTCGCGAACAGAATGTCGAACTCTCCAATTTCAGAGTACAATTTCGGAGATTGAATGAGGAAAGGGAGATCGCAAGACACAAATACGGACGAAATGTCTTTGTGAGAAGGCGCAGGCAAGTTGTAAGTGTCGTCCATATCTCATTTTCTCTGTGCATACCACTCCCTCCCTGGTAATTCTACTGCCTGGACAACCTGCTGATGCGTTACAGGGCTGGAGGAGAGAGCTCAGAGACTCAGGATATACTAGAGACTTGTCGGAACTCATACCAATTTGGAAGACTGCATGTCGTCAATACAATATGAGCTCGAAACGTCAGAAGCATGGACTAATATATGTTCCTCCAAATGACGAAGCACTCGAAGTGGAACCGACAGTGGCTGACCCGACCGCGGGATTCCAACCTGGGAGATTCTGTGATATTTCTCTTCTGAACCATCACCCTAAAATAATATTTAAAATTGCGGCATACACAATGGTTAAACATAACCCGATCTCACTGGTGGCCCGTTTCGACATCCACGACGTATATCCTCCAACTCAGGGAGGGGTCGATAAAAGGACTGGGCTGAGTATCCGACTCCACTGGGGCGGCAGAACGTGTGCTATAAACTCGTCGCCTCTCCCAAATGATGTCTTGAGCCCACTATACGTGTGCAGAGACTGGTATGAGATATTCGGCTCTGCCTTCTACGTCATGAATAAATTTCATTTCGAGTCTTTTGGAGAGTTTGGCATTTTCTCCAGGATGACTTCACGCGCCAGCCGGCAAAGGATAAGGGAGATTGATATCACATGGATCGGTTCCAGGATGGAAAAAAGTGATCCGAACAATACTGGGCAGCAGTGGGACAGATCCCGCTGGGGATTGCATCGGTTTGGCGAATTTCTGAATCTGGGAAGCCTGGTTATCAACATCGACGAGGGCTCAACTGGGCGACTGAGAAGGAAAAACGAACCGAACGGTATGAAGAGACCGCTCAAGAATTCAACGGAGACTCACGACAACAATAGAATGAACAGAGATCTTCGAAAATTGCGAGGAATAGACAACGTCTATCAACTCCGCGGCATCAAACATATCGAACTTAACGATTACAGCCAGGAGTTTCCTCAAACGCCTGTGAGAGATCAAAGCTTTGTTCAGGACTTGAGGAACCAGGTGTGCTCCCCAAAGAGCATAGATGATAAGGCGAAAGCAAAGAGAAAAAATCTCACGCCTATGTTGCGTCGGCGTAAAGGTACTATCCAGTACAAGCCATCAAGACAAGTCAAGGATGTCCTGAAGCTCATTCATAAGTCCCGTCCTCGATACCCTCGTCCACAGTTTCCAAGAGAGATGGATGACGACAGCGACTCTGATGATTCTGATGACAGCGATGATGAAGACCCTGGGGATATCAGTGATTCCGATGATGATGTCGACTACGAACAGCTTGATAACGACGCCCAGAGTCAATCTGATGACAGTGACAGCGATTCCGAAGACGATGATGATGCGCCAGACCACAGTGCCAATGCTTTAGGAGCAGCCTCCACAGTCTCAAGGGCAGGAAATTTCGGGCACAGTGGTGGCAACAATCATAACGGCAATAATGACGATGATGATGAGATGGACGGGCTTGGACAAAACAATGCCACAAAGCCGGACGGGGACTCTGATGATGGCCTTGAGCCCATTCAATCTGAAAAGCCGGCAGAAGTGAAGGTTGAAGATGATGATGACCTTGCAATCATTGGCTTCGCCGAAGCACCTGAAGTCGAATTTATACGTTGCGTCAAGCGTCCCAATTACATTGACCTAACTCAACTCCCAGACATGGAGGACCCCGACACGGTATTTCCTTCTGTTGAAGAAGATGAGGTGAAGGAAGAGGTGAAGGAAGAGGACCCAGCCGGGGCAGGAAGCATGGATGCCATGGAGAGCATCCCCGTCTTCGTAGGGCGACTTGGTCCACGCCGTGAAGCCTCATCACCATTTGGGCACCTTTCCCTGAGGCGCCGTCGGACAGATCAGTCCTCCTTGTTTGTTCGACAGAGCCCATCTTCGCGGCGTTCGTTCTCAAGCCACTTCCTCGCATCCTTTGGGCGTCCGAGTTATGAGAGAAAGAGAAGCATCGATGGGAATGATGATGATGATGATGATGTGGTCGCACGCGCCAGTTCAAGGCGACGCTTGTCGTCCAAGGAGGTTGATGATTAAGAAATGGAGGAGTGAAGCCGACTTAGGGTTTTTTAAATATCAAAATATCGCTATGATTTACGGCAGGGGCAACAAAGAAGGAAAGCCCGGAGCATACTTTACGATGGGACATGCGGATTGTTGAAGGCAGTTTATGAGATGGGAAATATACATATTCCAGGCGTTTGTGGGCATTCGGAGAACGATTTTTTTATGATACCTTATGGGATGGGAAGGGGGTCGCAGTTTGCGGTTGGAACCAGAGACATTTCGCTGGGTTATTATGGCCATAAGGAACGGTCAAGAGACGAGTGTGGACACTGATATGGCTGTTGATCTCCTCCAAATGCTCAATATATACCTAGAAACTTGAAAGTCAAGCCAAAAAATCGATTTGACTCCATTATTCAAGTTTTAAAAGTGAAGTTGATATGCTTAGTTTGATTGTGGGGTATACCAAAGCACTGTATCGAAGCTTGAGGCTTCACAATGCCTCGGCCCCACTAGCGCCAATTATGGCGGCAATTGGCGGCTATGACGTCAATGTTACCATCGTGAAGGTTTTTGAACGCCGCCCCACGAGAATATTGTGGAAGCTTCAGAATAAACACATTTCTATAAGATTGAGATTAAAAATTATCATATCACCTGGAATTGACATTAGGGAGTGTGATATAATAGAGATCGTGGGCGCTGGTTAAGCTTCCAAGTTACCAGGCCACGAACATCGATGTTAGTTACGGGTTCCACCAAAGCGTGTTCTGAGGCTCCGGTTTGGAGCTCCATCTAGCTCGCTTTTCGGCTACTAAACATGCTCAAGTATTACCGTTTTCAGGAGCAAGGTCCCTGAAAATCAGAGTCCCCGAAAATATGCGCCTGGCCAGCCATGTTTTAAGTGGGCCTGGCATTCCAATGACGACATGATTCTTAAGTTGCCCTGACGCAACAAGCTACATATATGAGTTGCTCTCCCCGTTCTGAATTAAAAAAAAAACCAATACACTCTATACACAGTGAAGCTTCATTTTCAATCAATTGAGTTTGCTTGAAAGTGTATAATACCTGACCGCAAGAACCCCGCTTCACCTACTCTTATCACATCTTACAATCATGATGGCTTCCAGAACTGCCATGAGGTCAGCACGTGTGCTGAAAGCGCCGGCGAGGGCCCCAATTCGCTCCAATGCCCGTCAAATCAGATTACAATCGACTTTGCCGTCACAACAATCTACACAAACCGCATCGAATGCCGCGTCGAATGCTGGACATGGTGGAAGTGGAGTCGTTGCCGGAATCGCAGGCGGCGCACTCGTCTTCTCTGTTAGTACCCATTGATATCCTGTTTTTGACCTATATAGTTACAGTAGCTAATATTCTGCAGCTTGGATACGGATACTACCACTTCAGTGGCGCAAAGACCATCGTCGATGGAGCAGCAGCGACCAAGAGGCAGTTCAGCAACATCACTTCCTCCATGAAGGACTCAGCTCCTGAGCCAAACGAGTTATTAAAATGGTTCCGCAGCACCGTTACCTCATACGCCGCGTTTATCCCCGGAGCCAAGCCTTACGTTGATTCCGCTTTCAACGACCTCGATAAGATTGAGCAGAAGCACCGTGGCAAGGTCGAGGAGATCGTTCGCGAGGCTTACTCTGACATGAGGGAAGCAACCAAGGGCGGGTTGAGCATTGAGACCGCGCACAAGACCTGGGAGATTCTCCAGAAGCACCTCAGCAAGGTGTCTGAGCTCGCCAGCGAAGCATCTGGCGAGATCCTGGATAACCACCCCCAATTGAAGGAGAAGGTTGGCGGCAACATCGACCAGCTGAAGCAAATGGCCGACCAGTACGGCCCAGAAGCTAAGGAGCAGGTGAACAAGACATACGACCAGATTAAGGATATCCTTAAGAACAGCAGCGGCACTGATGCGGCGGACAAGATCCGCAAGGTTGTCGAGGAGAACATCGAGAAGGTGAAGGGATACGGAGACCAGGCGTGGAAGAAGGGTCTGGAGAAGGCACAGCCTTACCTTGACAAGAACCCAGAGATCAAGAAGGTCGTTGAGGAGAACTCGGATGCGCTTAAGCAGTCGAACTTCGCCGAGCTATTTGAGAAGATCAAGAACGGGGATGTTAACGACCTGAAGGAGTATGCGAAGAAGGCTGGCGAGAAGGCCAAGAGCTCTGGCGTCGGAAAGAACATTCAGGAGTACATCAACTTGATCCCTGGTGGACAAGAGATTATCCCCAAGCTGCAGAAGCTCCAGGAGGCCGTGAAGAAGCATGGCGGCGAGGCGGACAAGATTGCCAAGGAGGCATACAAGGAGATCGCAGAGATCCTGTCGAAGAAGGCTGATGAGGTTGAGGATCTTGCCGGAAAGGCGGCGACGGACGCTAATAAATAAGGGACTGGTGTTTACCCCATGGAGTTGGCAGACTGGGGATGGGGAGATAAATTACTGTAGATAATATCCGCATAGTCTCGGAGTCTCGGATGTTTAAATGGCATTTTATGAATTACAGGACTAATACGATAATGCTTCTTGTCAGAGTTTGACTCGCCCTTTAGACGGCAAGTGGCCCTGCTTCCCATGGTTCCGCAGTGTGCTATTGAAGCAGTGAGAATATATAGCCTGGGACTCGAATAACAATCACATACACATATGACGATAGACTCAAGGGAATTGGGGATCCATATCTCCCAATCATTAATTGCAATACCAATTTCTCGGATATTCTCATTGACGTATTTGCGTTCAGTATGGATTATTAGAGGGTCCGTCGCCTCAAAGCCAGCGCTGATTTCCCAAGTGAGAAACAAATGAACCACCGTCGCCGTTCTCAACACTAGATTTCTCAATGACCGAAATCACATCCTTGATAGCATCCTCCGGCTTACTCTCCCCGGTGAAACTAGACTCATATTCCTTAAACTTTCCAAAGATAGCCATCGCCCTCGGCACCTCCTCCTCAGGGACTATTTCCACGTCAGATTATTACATCTCGCACACATATCGCAACATTGACTTACGGTTGGAGTTATGGCCCGTGTTAACCGCGCCGGGACAGATACTCATGAAGAGCACACCATCCTTGGCGAACCGGGCGCTGAATTTAGCCACAGCTGCGTTGAGGCCTGCCTTCCCGATAGAATAAGGCGCGGAGTGGTCGAGGTTGAACTTGGAGGTGGATTCGATGTCAGCGAGGCCTGAGGAGATGGCGATGACTTTCTTGGCACGGCCTTTGAGGATGAGTGGCGTGAAGAGGTTGAAAAGATGGATGTTTCCAATGACATTGACCTTGAACTGGTTGAGAAGCTCTTGTTCAAAATTCACTATGTCCTCGCCTCTGTTTGCCCCAAAATTAGTTATATTAGCGTTTGTGTCTCTTTACACTCGGATGTAGTGAGTGATTTAATGGAATACTTACAAAACATCAATGGAGTCGAACCTGGCCCATTGAGTGACGATACCCGCGTTTCCAATGAGATAATCCAGGCCACCGCCAGTAATCTTCGCAGTATCCTCTGCAGCTTTCTTCACCACAAAAGGGTCAGTAGACTATTCAAGGCCAACTGATACAAAATTATGATACCTTCAACGACTCGTAGTCTGTTAGATCTCCATGGATGATATGGATGTTGCTTCTGTGCAGCTCTGCAGCAGCCTTCGCTTCAGTCTCTTCCTTGTTACGGACCAGGCCAATCACGGTGTTGGCGGGGTTCTCAGAGAGCTGTCGAAGAAACTCAAACTAGTTGGATGGCGTAAGCATAGCTAAGCTCCTTGCTCCTTCAATAGTCTCACATGGAAGTACTGACCCCTAGGCCTCGGGAGGCACCGGAAACGAGATATGAAGACATTACGAATTGGGGAAAAAGATGGTGGTATGCTGCTTGTTTGGATGGCGATGTGATTAAAGCTCAATGATGTGAGAACCACGGATTTGTCTCGCTTTATATCATCCGTGTCTTCCCAGATCCTTCCGGATGTGATGATCAATGATTTGCAATCACTTTCCGATTTACAATCACCTTCGAACCCATATTACCTGCTATTATTCTGCTAGATACGTTAGACGTTGCCAATATTATGCGTAGACGATGATAGTATCGTTTTGAACTCGCAGATACTTGACGTTGTGCCGCATTGGGAGAAGTGCAAGAGCCCATCAATTGGTTAGTGCTGACTTTCATACTTGGCAACCTCGCAATTACTTGCCCAACATCCCTCTTAAGCACTAGTGCTATGGAGGCGGCTCTATCCTTGCGGGGCGTACTTTTGTGTAGCGGACTTTAAAAAGTATAAGTCCGCTGTTGCTTCTTAAAGTGATTGCTATTCGTGTCTCGATGATAATTCCACCAAGCTCCCGGCAATCCGATTCTTGACCGTGTCGCGCAATACATCTGCTCCCATGAGATTTTGGTCGGACATTCACCATTTTCCGTCAATTCCGATTGCCGAAGTTATAATATCACAGAGTGTGAGTGTGGTATGGCTTCTTGCTGGACGTGCAAAGGTCTATGGATTCCCAGTGGCGTAGGATGAGGCTGAGGCTGACAATGAGCCACAGACCGGAAGATCTCTTGTGATCGCCATTTCCCAGCATGTATTAAGTGCTCTAGATCAAAACGGAAATGCGGAGGATACGGGTTACGTCTCTCATGGCCCGTTCCCACTGATCGTAAACGGGCTCTAGTCGGCGCTGGGCCCCGTGGTGATAGACGCGGTGTGACCTCGCATCGAGATATCCGGTGCATCAACGCATTCTCTAGAGACGTCCATCTGTATTATAATGCTACCTTGTTTAAAGAAGGCTGTAAGTCTCCAAAATATATAGTTCTGTACGAAGCTAATTATTGGATCTAGTGTATAAGAGCGGAATTTTAGATGTTCTTATCCCACCTTGCCCCCCCGAGACTCTGCCTTGGACGCCGTGTAAAGTTGATGCTCCCAATAAGGATTTATTAAACTATTGTAAGTACTTTGACTGAATGTCCTGATCATGACTAACATTCATGTGATGCAGTTGAGATGGTAGTGAGCAACACCTTGCCAATGCTCGACACTGATCGGAGTAGAATCCGCCGCCTGTTGCTGCAAATGGCGGTGTCTGATGATTCACCCTCGTCGAAAGCAGTTCTGTTGTCTATACTCGCTCTCTCATCGCTGCACCGGGACGGTCAACAGGAACATGCTGCCCAGCTGAAGCTATCAGCGATTCAGGCACTTATGGTCTCGCCAGAGAAACATCTTAGCCCAGAAGCTGGTATTAAGCATATTGCCGCGGGGATACTCCTTGCGTCCTTTGAGGTAAGCAAGCATTGGTTTCCCCGTCAAAATGCCCACAGCACTCATGTTCTCATTCTAGATGCTCAGAAAGGATTCTGGCTGGGTAGGGCATGTATGTGGTGCGAAAGGAGTCATCACTGCAGTTCAAGGCCAGCGATACGTCCCAGGAAGTGATATGTCCGTCATATTGGGTTGGATCTATTACTACGACGTGATGGCTAGGTTTAGCATTCGGCACTGGCGCGTAAATATGTTGCAGGAAGCTTCTTGCGACAACAAGTGGCCACCGGACCTATGTGAGATGCAGTTTGCCTTTGCTCGCGTTTCATTCGCAAAGCAGATACCAGACATCTCTAACCATTGTCACCAAGTCATCCAGTTGCTCTATGAAGTCTGCAATACGCTTCTGTATCCTTGGGGACCCCAGTACCACGATGATGAGTATCGGAAGTCCCTGGAAGAGCTTGAGTTAAGACTCACAAAGAGAGTATCACTTACTGATGAGGCAACATCGCAGGGTGTGATTAAAGAAACTTCCGCAGTTCTGGAATTGTTTCGGCTGTCGACTCTTGTCTATCTTGAGCGTGCTTCCAGAAACTTTTCTGGTCAGTCCACAAAGCTTGACCAATGGGTGGAAGATTCATTTTCAATATTAACCAATCTGAATGCCTGTCAACATCCATTCCCGCTCTTTATCTTGGGCTGCGAGGCTCGTACAGATAGTCGTAGAATAGCGATCCTTGACCTCATCGCAAAGACTGAGGAGCACTTACATGTACGAAGTGTGCAAGAGGTCAAAGAATTGATACAATCAATGTGGGTGCAGGAGGACCTTGATGTCAACGGAGAAATTGGTTTCATCCGGAAGTTGAACCTAGTGTTAAGCACTAATGGTGTTGTTCCAGGCTTTGTATAACTTCATACTTTTGGGGGGGACGAGTTCCAGGGGTTTGCGCGGTTATGACCCTGGATGTTTCGCATGGCAAACTCGCAACTCGCATCAAAATTGATATTCAGGAGGCCCCTTGGGATTCAACTAGCAAACTGTGTGTATATTCTGTAGGCCGGTAGACAATGCGCTTCGGCCGGCTTCGTCATCCAGGGCTTCTCGAAACGCTTCCCATGTCCCCGAGACACTCACACCACGAAGCCGTATGAATCCGAAGCCAGATCTTTCCAGGCTTCTCTAGAAAACTAATGAACAAATACAAATCTCAATCTCTCTAAATAAAATAAATCCCAATTCTCCAATTCCATTTATTTTAAAATCTTACATTACCACCATCGTCCCAGGTTCGCACCCACCTTGGCCGCCCCCAGCCCGACCCAAAAAGCACCGACCACATCGCAAGCGACAACAACAAATCGCCATAAACACCCACCCTCCGTTTGCCC
>JPJW01002174.1:0-14240 GCA_000750755.1 Pseudogymnoascus sp. VKM F-4513 (FW-928)
GATGCAGGTACGGGGGGCAGATCTGGAGAGAGGGGATTTGCATAGGTCGGTCACTAACTATCTTGCTGCAGTTTGGTTTTTTGTTGGAAATTTCTTGTGTGGTTGGAAATATTGTCCTCTTTCTTCTCTCGAGTGTCTGTCTCTGTCTCCATTACGGGTCCACCGTAGTACAGTAAATAAGGTATGTAAGGCGTACAGTAATCTCTCCCTCTCCCATCTACCATCCAGCGCCCTACAACCCTTCTCACACACATACACCTCCTCCTCTCCTCTGCTCTCCCTTCCTCGCACCCCTCCCCCTCCCCATCCATCTCATCTCATCCATATCTTCTGGTATGCCCTGGACCCAAGCATCTGGTATTCGCTCCCCCCCAGTCCCCGCCCCCTTGCGTATCTGCAAGCAACCCAAACAAGTAGCCAAAAAAAACAAGAAGAAAAGCAACAACACAGTTGTCAAGTCAGTTCGGCCCAAGGCAGTTGTTTAAACAACCGTGCCCCATATACCCCATACAAAAAACAAAAGCAAAATCATATCCTTCATAAACTCCATCCATACAAGAAAACCACAAAAACGATTGTTTAATCAAAACGCCCTCTCGCAACTTCGAGAAAAAAAAATCCCCCTGGAATCCAGATCCGGTTTTCAGCTTCGCTTTAAGATTTGATGCGCCGGTTAAAATTATGATATCGGAAATCCCCGCGACGCTTTCGACATTGCTGCAAAAATAAAAACTGTTTGTGGCGCTCAAAAAGTGGTGGTGGTGTGTGCGTGAGGTGAAAAAGGTCGGTCTAAAGTTGCTTGCTTTTTTATTTCGCTCCCCCAAAAAAACAAAAGGTTCGACAAGAGAGTGTGTGTGGACATGCGTGAGTGAGTGAGTGAGTGAGTGAGTGAGTGTGGGCGATTTATTTCGGCGGCAGCGGCGGTGAGGGCGGTAAGGACGGTTAGAGCGATAGGAATGACAATTATATCCACTCCTTCAATGCCTATCCCCAAGATTCAACCAGCTCATATCCGTCGAATGCTGATTCGGTCCATTATGCCCACTCTTCCCCTCCACCATCGTCGCGCGCGGCGTGCCATACTGGCTATCCGTATACGCACTACTGGGCACACGCTCTCCCGTATTCCATCCCCTCTCCTGCCCCACCGGCGTCCACGTCTGGTGCTCCTCATTAATACTCGACGCCACCCCCGGGTACGCATCCCTCAAATCGCCATAGCTCGACACACTGCTCACAGCCGAGCGCGGACGCTCAATCTTCCCCGACATGCCCTGTTCGAGGGGTGAGTTCCGGGCTTGGTGTGCGATCGTCGGGCTGCCAGAGGTTACCTGGCTGAGACGTCCTTTTTGGGACCCGAAGTTCAGGGGAGGCACCATGGCGGACTGCTGGTGAATGCCGCGGCTGGAGTTCGCGGTCTCCGAGTACATGGAGCCTTGGTCAGATTGAGAGCCGTATGTGGCGCGCTTGTTGCCAAAGCCAAGGACGTTGAGGGCGCTGCCGCCAGACCAGTAGCGGTTCCAGCCTGAGCTGCGGCGGGTGCTTCCTTGGCGGTTCACGCCGCTTCCGCGAGGTCGAGGCGTTGGGCCGGGATTTGAGCCGCCGACGACTGGCGGCCTTTCGGTTCGTGAGTAGGATTCCGACGTAGTGCCGGCCTGAGGTATCGGCTTGCTGATTGTGTTCTTGTAGTTCTTGTTGAAGTTGCTGGAGTCGCTACCATTGCTACCGCCTCTTCTGCCGAGAGTCGGTTGTTGGGTCGAACTAACCTTGCCCATCAAGATGGCCATTGATGAGAACGAAGCAGTTGAGTTCTTGGGGGCGTGTCCTTGGTAGCGTTTTGTAGGGTCAAAGCGCATTCCACGGTCTGAAAATTCCATCGGGTCTTTCTCATCAGGTATGCCACTTGCTCTCCTTTGGTGGCCTGCTTCAACAAATGCTTTTTGCTTGCGCCTCCTCCTGATACAGAGGAAGATGGCTAGCACCACTAGAAAGAATCCCAGTACAGAGCCGATAATAATCCCCAGAAGCCTACGGTCCATCGCAGAGGATCCTGCCGGCGACGCTGCTGCTGCCGCTGCGCTTGAAGATGCTGGAGGTTGTGTAGATGCTATGGTGGGTTTGTCGTCAGTTTTAAGAGGAACCTGTGCCTCTGATAAAAGGGCAGTTGCGTTTTCCCATGCATTCTCCCTTGCATTGAACATGCACAAGACATCATCCTCGTTTCCACCGGAGATGATAACGCGATCCTCCGAATCTTGTGCGATTGAGTATTTGGTGCGTGTGGCTTTCGGGGCAAGAGATGCATTATATGGTGGCCAGTCTGTGGCAGTGAGGGTAGCTCTCTCAGCGAGGTCGCGAGCTTCGTTGGGAGTCCTTGATTTGACGGCCTTGGTATTGGTCATAGGATTTCCATCCTGGTCAATCAGTAGCATTCGGCTCACCGTATTAGGTGACACGGTCATGTCGAACGTATATAGACTTTTGCTTCCATCGTCGCCGTTGACAATGGCAGCCTTTAAGGTCCCGTCATTCTTCAAGGGCGCGTCCAGTGTGATTTTGGAGTCCTCCCAGGCTAACATAGGGTCGGTCGTTTGCTTGAACAGCATAACTTTCGTGTTGAAGTCGCTTCCTCCAAGCATGGCAGCTTGGCTATCAGACCAGGTCAGTAGCATGGGCTCCGCGCCTGGCGGGGCAAACGATGGGAACGAGCGGACTTCATATGGCGCTTTTGTCGAAATGGTGAATGATCCCGAACTAAGCTGCTTCGTGCCATCTTGGTTTCCGGCGTATACGAAGATTGAGGAAGAAGCATTGAGGTAGATGGCGTTGTGATATTGGCGGTTTTGTGTTATTGCGGACGAGAGCGAGATAGACTCCCAGGTGTTCTTCTCGTAGATGTATCTTTGGAGGCCTTGGTAACTGGTCTCCGATGCATTTGCGGTTCCTCCGACGACGTATAGGGCCGTTGGTGACGACGAATCATGCGAGTTGGCTTGTACGCAGACGCCTCCTGTCACAGAGACGCCCCCAGGTAATTGCTCCCATTCGGCTCCCTTGTCTAATGGTAGTGCTTGGAATGCATCGGCGGAATAGGTGTAAAGGGTATTGTTGTAAACGGCGGAGCAGCCGACAAGCGGAACTGCTGGGACGGGGAGTGACATCGACATCGCGTATCGATAAAAGGGCGTATGATCTCAGCTGAGATATCCCGCAAAGTATATAAATCGGGAGTCGTGTATATCTATTGGAACATGGCTTTGGCAATTTGGTGAACTTTGCAGGATAGTCGAGCAAAAATGTCGTCCTGTTTCCGAGAAGGGTAAATCGATCAGGGTGTAGGGAGGTCAGTGTTTGCTCCGGGAGATGAGCGTTCGAAAAATCGGATCCCCAGGTCGGCGATCGATGGGCTCGTGCCACTTGAGTCGAGGCGGCAAACAATGAAGAGGCTGGCTTCGGAGTCGAATGTTTGAAGCGGGAGTGCTGGCTTGTTTCCAGTTGATTCAGCGAAGCAGAACACGGCCGAAACACAATCGATGTCTTCACCTGCAACACGACTCGGCGTTTGTCTTCAAGCGAAACGGCGTTTGGAACCCGTACGACGAGCAGCTTTGTCAGGGTTAAGTCGCAAACCGAAAGGTCGTTCTAATTTGCCCGACGTCGGGGGAAACAGAGGGAGATGTCGGCTGGTGAGGACGGAGTGTCGACTTGAGGAAGGTGATACAATTGTCGAGATGGTCGTGGAAAGTTGTTTCGGTAGGAGTACTATTACCCAGGATCTTGGGGATCGACTATTTCACAAAACAGGTGGGCCGCCTCCACCGAAACAGCGGGCGCGTGTGAGCGGGTACGAGAGAGGAGAACGACGTTGGGGTTTCTGTCTGTGATCCTCGCTAAAGTCTCACGGAGGATTCGCTGGGAGTGGTTTCGAAACCGAACAGTGCTATGAATATATCGCGGGTGGCACAGTTTGATGCTATAACGGGAGAGATCGTTAGAAACAGAGGATGTGTGAGGTTATCGCGAGGGAGTTGGAGGAAGTCGACGAGGCCGTTGAGCAGGTCTGTTCATGTCATAGGGAGCAGCGCTGGAGGGAGAAGTGACCTGGTGCGTGAGGCCTTTTCCCTAGCTCGAGCCTGAGCTCTGAATTGATGCCAGTAGCGCAGGCGGGAGGAGACCCTTTTCGAGCAGGTACCTCAGCAGTATACGAGGATACCACTGCACGACTGGGTAGCTCGTTCTCGTCGACGGTGCGCACTGTTGTGCACAAGACTTGCTCTCCCACCAATAACGCGAGTACAAGACGAGTACACTTGCCAGTATAGGCATATGACATTTGCCTGGGCGGTAAAAGTGGACGTGGGAATCGCCAGGAATCACTCAGGAACTCAGGAAATCACCGTCAATCAGCATAAACCACCAGAAATCACCAAAGCACGACAGGATTGGGAAAGAGAGGAGCATATCTGTAACGGCACTAGCAGGCCACGGACCCTGCTAGTCAGGGGCTGATGCTGGGAAACGCTGTGGGATGGCTGGGAAGGGCTGGGATGGGCCGCCCGACACCACAAACTGTGGGCGCGTTGTGGGACGGCGGGAACCGTGGAGAGGGACTGTGAGTGGATGAAAGAGGGGATAGTACATCCACTTGTATGTGTCCGCCCGCATATGACGAAGTACCCTCTCCACCTGTCCCCATCCCTGTCCAAAGTACCACCTGTGGTCACATCGCGACAGGAACGCGACGAGAAACACGACAGTCCACTATAACGCTCCTTACAGTACCACCACGGTACTCATCACTCAACTCTCTCTCGGCTTCCCATCATGGCTTTCGTTTCCCCAGTCCCTTTGTGCTCCCTTGGGTTCCCATTCGCTGTGTCTTTGGCGCAAAGCATCTCTGGTCGGTGTCATCGGTGTACCATTGGCCATGATGGGTGATAAGAGGGGCTGAGGAACAAGAAGACGCGCGACTGAGCACTCCAAGTCCTAGCGATGTACTATTTGCTGACCGGTGCTGTGCTGTGCATACTGTTTGCGTTACACCTCCTGCACGACTGTGCATATGGTAGTATTTGAGCAGTCTATTGTCTCTTGCCCCTCACAGCTTTCTCACTCAGCCACATCTACCTCGGATAGTTGAGGGAGAGAGGAGGAGATAGATAGAGTAAGGGATCTCACGACCATATTGCGCCGGCGTTATGATGACGACGCCCAACGAAGGCATAAAGGGTGACGAAGTCCAACAGGTTCATAGTGTCGTGTAGAGTGAAGTGGAGCGCCTATTCTCATCACCAACAGATCAGATATGCCAACATACTCTCAAATGTTGAGGGGCTGTCGATACTATACCTCCATGCAGTGACTTGACTGCCTGCCGGCCACGAACGTGAGGCCACTTCATCATGCACAGCTCGCGAACACACCTACTCAATTGATCCTCCCGCTCTCTCAGGAATCAGCCCCCATTGCAGCCGCCCATCCTTCCCGACTTCATCCAGCTGATCTAAATAAAGACAAGAAGGTTTCGTTTTGCCGCTGACAATCTTATCGCTGGCGCGTATCATTACTCTATCACTTTTTAGCTTCGTTTCGCGGCGCTTAAACAATATGGTCACGTGGCTCACAAGTTTGGTTCGCGAGGCGCCTATTGTTGACAAGGGCCTTTGTTAGTCCGGGGTTAATCGTTCGAGGTAGTCGTCGTCATCGATTATGACAGATGAAGAAAGTTGCAAAGTCAGCTTATTATTTTAGCTTCAGGCAACGAGCATGAACAATTCCCCCAATCTGACGTCGCCTAGTCTACTCGTATGCGGCCCTGGATTGGCTCAACTAGCCAAACAGTTGTCAGGCCATCCGAGGATTCCGAGCGTGTAGACACCTACTGTATCACATTTCCACACCACCGTGATGGCCTCACGATATGCCCCCCAAGCCCCTCCAAAAACCCTTCCCACAACCCCCACCATGCCAATGCTCAATCCCCTCCTTTTAAGCTGCCTCCTGGTAGCAACTCTCTACATGCTCTTCACCTGGCACAGCACCGAATCTGCACTCTCCCACCCTTGGGTCCCATCACCCGAGATCGACCTCTTCGTGCAACGCATCAAGGCCAATGATTCCGAACTCGCTTCCTACGCAAGCGCCCTCATTACCCGGACGCCGCTACGCACAAGCGGCCGATATATCCTCGATGCAGATGATAACCCGGTCAAGCTTGCGTCGGTGAACTGGTACGGCGGGAGTGATGAGCTCTTCATACCCTCAGGACTAGACGTCCAGCACCGCTCCACTATCGCAAGGACAATCCGGAAATTGGGGTTTAACAGCGTGCGGCTACCATATTCAGACGAGATGGTCGTCACAAACCCTCTCATCCCCTCCAATCTCCTTGTCGCAAACCCCGATCTAGTCAACCTTCGAGCTCTAGGCGTCTTCGAAGCTGTTATCAACGCTCTCACGGAAGAGGGGATAGCGGTGGTGGTTAATAACCACATTACGCATGCGACATGGTGCTGCGGCGCCAACCCATGCGATGGGCTGTGGTACAACACGCATCTCCCTGCATCCGCATGTCGGGTCCGACAGTCTGAGAGTCAGTGGGTGGACAACTGGGTCACCGTTATGGGGCCGCATGTTGATAATCCCTTGGTCATCGGTGCGGATTTGAGAAATGAGGTCAGGGCACTTTGGGGGACGATGAGCTGGGAGAGATGGGCGAGGGCGGCAGAGAGGGCTGGGAATAGGCTGTTGGGGATGAGAACGGATTGGTTGATTGTGGTTGGGGGGCTAGGTTCACAAAATTTCCTGGATGAGGTGAGGGAGAGGCCGATCAAGCTTGTGATTCCGGAGAGGGTGGTATATTCGTCGCATGTGTACAGTTGGTCTGGCTGGGGGAGTAGGGAAGGTCGGTACGCGACGAGGCCGTATGCATCGTTTGTCAAGTCGATGAGAGAGAACTGGGCATACCTTGTCGAAGAGGATATTGCGCCTGTGTGGGTTGGGGAGATTGGAGCACCAGCAGAGCCAGGGAAGGGTGATGCGAGATATTGGGAGCACTTGATGAAGTTCTTGAAAAAGATCGATGCGGATTTCGCATATTGGGCTATCAATCCCAGGAAGCCGAAGGATAGTGTGGATGAGACGTATTCATTGGTCGAGGACGATTGGGAGACACCAGTGTTTGACTACAGGATGAAGGATATGTTGGAGCTTATGAAGGAAAAGGTTTAAGTGTGTTATTAGTAGCTTTTTTATAAAAGCTGTCGGAGTTGGGGATCCAGGGCATGTGGGGAACGCTCTTTGTACCATGGGACGACTATACGATTTATGCTGGTGATGAAGCGGGGAAAAGGCAATTGCCCATTATTTATGGCGCTTATGAGGTAAAAATTGTACCAGAGGTTTAACTCAGATATGGCTAGAGAAATATACATTCTCGATTTTCTAATACTCAGTTCCAAATATTTGGAGTGAAATGAGATAAAATGATACCATAATAAATATCACCCAACTCATAACGGATATAGTCGCTGTCTATACAACTTGAATATAATAATATGAAAAATTATATACATGGACTCCAGGATACAACAATATATATTTCGGTCTCAAAGC
The DNA here is from genome assembly GCA_000750755.1 of Pseudogymnoascus sp. VKM F-4513 (FW-928). Lineage (NCBI taxonomy): Eukaryota > Fungi > Ascomycota > Leotiomycetes > Thelebolales > Thelebolaceae > Pseudogymnoascus > Pseudogymnoascus sp. VKM F-4513 (FW-928). The sequence continues at coordinate 7,615 of JPJW01002174.1, forward strand.
CATCTTTATATCAGGGGATTCACTGTAACATTAAACCAACATGGTCTCACGATCTGACGTCAATCAGCCTCGTGGCCAGCCTCGCCCTAGCATCACAAACGGGAAATCAAACGGACGATTCACTCCATGGACCCAGATAAACTTCCTACCGTTGACTTCTCATCAAAGCATGCATCCAGGTCACCATGGGCCCGCGCCGCGGTTTTGAAGAAATAACTCTGAAGGCCCTGGGCAACCAGAGCGGACGTGATCGTGTAGGTTTTACCCTCATAATGTTTTCATGTAACCTTGGAGGTGCGATGCATGGAACGATGCTGAGCTGAGCTGACGAGCTGTCATAGTACCCGAGGAAATATGTGCGAGAGAATGATATCGAGGTGCCGAGATGTGCGGCATGGGGTATGAATCTTACTGCGCTCTCGCAGGTATATAATGTGAGCATACCTTCATCTATTATACTGCAGGTCGACATGGAACCCCTCATCTTGCGATCCAGTCTAGCCACGAGGCCACAGCATACCTCCTACCTACGAACCCTTAACTGACGCACATCAACAGATGTATATGGTAGCTTACGGCCCCCAAATCTGCATCTACAAACCCACCGGCCCTCAACAACTCCTCACTACCGACCCCCTCCTCATCCTCGACCTCCCCTCCACCCCAGAAGCGGACCGAATCCGCGCCTCCGACCCTTATAGCACCCACAGTATCAACCACCTCATAGTTGGCAACCTCGGCACGCGCGAAATCATTCTGTGCGCCTGCGCCGACGGCGACGTCCTCGCATACTACACCACGCCTATCCACCGCGCCTCTCTTTCTCCTCCGTCCACCCCGTCATCTACCCCGCCTATAGCCGCCCCGCCGCAACCAACTCCCTTCTTCCATGAATCTGTCGGCATTAGCGCCTGGGGCCTCGCCATCCACTCCTCCTCCCGCCTGATAGCCGTCTCCTCCAACGCCCACGAAGTCCAAGTCTTCGCGTTCGCGCTCTCCTCCCCCGCGCTGACCCCCCCACTCTTACCTAGCGACTCCACATGCAACTTCCCAACTCTCTCGCCCACTCCCACCTCGCCCCCGTCACGCGCTTCCAATTTTAGGCTCCGCTTACCGTTGGGGCTGAGGGGAGATAACATCCCATCTATTGCTTTTACGTCGACGCCCGAAGGGGAAGCGGACAGTATCATTGCATCGGATATTAGGGGTGCGTTGTGGTTCCTTCCGCTTTGGAGAGAGGGGCGGAAGACAAGAGTCCCTACTACACCTGGAGGAGTGAACTGGCGGCGCGCACCCCAGGGGTGGGGGGTGCTTGTGCTGGATGACAAGTTTGGACGCGGTGCGGACGGAGTGGAAGAAGCATTTGGCTGTGTACCTGGGGAGGGAGACGAGAAAAAGGTATGGGATATCAGCCGTTCGATTAATGAGGTTCGCGGCGACAGAGTTGGGATTAGGGAGACGAGGGAATACCCAGGCGGGTTTTTTGCATGGGGGTATGGAGCGGGAGCTGGGATTGACGTGGGAGAGGTGGAGGGTGTGGATTTGGGGCTTTATTGGGGGGATTTGTTGAATGAGGGTGAGATGGAGGATGATGATATGGATGCTGATGAGGATTTTGACGTCGACCTCGATGATGGCGATGATGACGATGATGATGATCTTGATGATGAGGAGGAAGAGGAAGAAAGCGACTCCTCTGAAGCCAACTCACCCTCAGCGCGTCCTCCTGTCCCGGTCCCGCCGCATCATCTCATACTCCATCTCAACAGACACGCATTAACGCTCTACCCCCCCGAAGGCAGACCGACATTCTGTTCGCCTCTACTACGCCAGGATTCTTCACACACAGGAGCCCCATTCGCGCACCCAATGGAATTTTACAACCGCCTGAACATGGCCGTACCAATCCCAGGGCTAAGTTGCGTAGTGATCGGCTCGCAGGTCGGGAGGGTGGGCATCTTGAAGGTTACGAAAGGGGACGGCACTATAGAGAATCGAGTGGATAAGAAGGGGAACTCGAGGAAGGGAGAGGCTGAAGATATGCCCACGGCAACAATGCGCCTCGAAGCCATCCTCCCCCTCGCCTCGCAAGAAGGCCGGAATCGCCAGCGTCCGACGACGGGACTGCACGGCGTGGCTGTCTCACCGATGCCGGAGTGGTTGCCTGGGCTGGAGAGCATCTCGACCGATGGAGGGGGGAATGGCGGGAGGAGAAGGAAGGGTGGAGTGAAGAGGTGGCGGGTTATGATGCATTATTGGGATTTGAGCGTGCTGAGTTATGTGCTTAGTGATGAGCGGGCGTTGGGGGTGGCGGATTTATGATGATGATGATGATGATGATGATGTGGGCGGAGTTTTGGGCGCTAGTTTTTTGAGGCTGGGTGAAGGGTCATTATGTATAAGCTGCTATTATATTCCAGACAATGCGCAGGATATTTTGTTTGCACTGCTCGGAGGGTCACATTGTGATTGTGTCGACAAATCAAACTGATAATAAAGTGTCCAACCAATGCTTAGAAATCTGGACCGCAATAACGTCACCGCCCACATGGCGAGATGACTATAAATCTGTAACTGCCGAGCATTGGATGTAGTTGATAAACAATGTTCAACGAGTCAAAATACGAGAAATGTGCCTAGTGATGAAATATGATCAGCTGGTGTCAGTCCGAACGGTGAACCGCTGGTGGATATACGTCAAGGAAGGGGCGACGTCGGTGACAAAGGTAGTGACGGTGAAAAGATAGCGGTGGGGAGGGGAGTAACGACAACAAAGAAGCATCGACAATAAAAGGGGTATCAGCAGCCAACTCGGACCCAGAATAAGATGGAGAGGTCAGGTCAGAAAATGCCCTAAAATATGAAACGACACGGACGCACAGTCATGGAATCGCGCAAGACTGAGTGGAAGTAGAGAGCAGGGAGCTGTCCCGGGAGCTCCCGTGCTCTTAGGAAACAACGCAATGGTTAGTTGCCGAATTCACTAACTCCCTTTTATGCACAAATCTCCATTAAATTTTCAAAGTCTTTGTTATGGGAGTGCTCGATAAATGATGGAGGCTGAATACAATCACATGACTATTATACAAGGGTGCTGTTGGTTCACTCATTAACTACAGAGCAGACAGTTCACATTTCCACAAAGATAGCCTTGTTAACAAAGCAACTTTTATCTCTAGGATCGTTGTTCAACCACACTATTCATTTATTTACACTCCTATTGCTAGAGCTACGAATCCGACTTCTACATTCATTCACGATGGCGGATCCCGAGCCTTCCCTAGTTTCGGACCCCATGAACAAGTGGTTTCGCGCAAGGAAGTTCAAAGGACCAGACAAAAGATTGTTCATATGGTGGAACTCCCTTATACTAAATCCGGATTATCCAGACTGTGTAGAATCCATCGGCCGATGTAAGACTCCTACGATGTTGACTTCATTAGAATACAGCTTAAGATCTTTAAAGCTTTTCCGCTTTTACCAGCACTAGTGAAGACGTATGTAGCGATTGATAGACTGAACAGCACAGAGGGAAGTAACTGCTCAACGTCTGTAGAGGCTATTGATTACATCATCCATTTCAACCGTCTGTCGGAGTCTAGGATCAAAGATTGCGACACTATCGATAGCTGGCGAGATTATATGGTGTACATCCAAAAACAGGCTGATTTCGCACCTGATTTTGCTCAATGGGATAAACATACAAGGGAAATTGAAAGACTAGCAAATGACGCTCTCGCTAAGAGTAAGAAGGTGCTCGAGGAGCACAATCCACCGGAAAAGAGATTGCCTCATGAGGTCGTGCAAGGTATCTATGCGAGGACAGGGCTGCTTCAGAGATGGACCAAATCGCATCTCGAGGTGGTTCGAGCTCGAGAAGACTACAAGATATGGAAGATACAGCAGGATGCCCCTCTACAGTCCTCACAAAGTATGTCATACCTATAGATGAACTGCTGGTACGTTGTCGATTACTAACAATTCATTAGTGAGAAAAAGGAGAGGATATCACATAGATAGCACTACCACACTAGCCCTTCCCACGACTCTGCTAGAGGCACCTGAACACTATGGACGATCATCCAAACTTCAAGTGATTAGACATTACTTGAAGGTGAGTACTCCGGAAGAGATGCTTGTGCCTCTACTAACCTAACTAATCACTAGGAGGACCTTACAATTTGGAGCATCAATCTTGGGATCTATTTATCTTGCGCCATAATCCAGGCCATCTCCTTCTCTTACCAGACTCCATCCAACCCATCTGCCTCCGACTATCTCAACACTATTCAGACAACACTGACGCAGCTGCTTTCGGTTCTAATGACCTACGTCCTCACCATTCGAAACCCTAGTGGCTATCATCGTGGAATACGCTACCGGCTTTGGTTTGTAGTCGCCTGTATTCTCCCAGTGGTGGCTTTCAGTATCTTCAAGTGGTATGCTGGAATGAGTGCATTGGTAGCATTTCTTGGCACTGCTGTAACGGGGTTTTTGCAAGTACTTCTAGCTGTTGATATGAAGAGACCAAAGGCCTTACCATAATACAACCTACCTACGGCTACGCATAAAGCAAAGTGCTTGCAAAACCAGCTTCCCCTTCGAGTACCTATAGGGATAGTAATCTGCAAAGATGGCGTTAGGTTCACATTACAATGCACTAAGTCAAGCACTCTAGAAAGACCAATAATATAGTGTGAAGAATGGATGAGAGTGACGCACATGACTTCCTATTTATGCTTTTCCTTTCCCTTGACTAAGAGCTAAGTGTCTCCTCTTCAGTGAGCTTGTAGGCTAGAATGACGAATCTACACATCAGCTTCCCATCAGCAGCTGAAAGTGCGACCACAGACCCTTAACAATAATTCAGAATATTGAAATAGTTGTGGGACGTGGAGGATATCTAGATTTAACAACTCGTTCCCCGACCCTTCGCCCACAGCAGAACAAGCCCATTGATATAAATAAACACAGCCCCGCCCTTTCACCATCACCATTACCACTATATCCATCCTCACACTCACATGTCGGCGACAGAATACTGGTGGTTCTCTACCAGCGGACTAAGGATGAATTTGAAGTCAACTAGGTACTTCTCGACGGTGGCTCATCAATTGAGCTTATCGATTCCGTTGTTCTCACGCAGCTGGGCCATACCACTTATGCGTGTGAGAATGGACGGTTCATGAAAACGGCTGACGGTGCTGTCAACCCGCACTGCTGTCGTCGTCACACCCCGCTGTCACCCCTATCCAGTCACCGGCGCCATCTTCTATCACCACCACGTGCGCCCATTCCTCTCTGCCCAGTTCCTCTCTGCCCACGCCACTACCCCCTCATTACTCGTACTGCAGTGTAAGAATCGACTAACCCTTTACGGATGTCTTTTGCCCATATGTAGCTTGGGCCGGCAAAAGCTGTTGGGGATGTGATGATTTCGGCTCGAATATAATGATTTGAATAGTTAAATAGTGTTACGCTGCCGTCAGTGTCGGGTTGGTCGAGCTCCATCTCATCAACGCCCAGGCTGTCCTTGCCAATAAACTGTGGCTCTATCGATTCGACCTGCAGAATCTGATATTGTTGCAATTGTCTGATATTCTCTTGACGAGGATGGAAAGGGATTCTGATGTAATTTATAGAACTACCGACCCCTCCGTTCACGTTCATAGCATCTTCACTGGGATTATCGATTTCAATATTCACTCCTCAGAATGCGGCATAGATATATGTTGATGACATCTCCCCTTCTCCACCACCATTTTGGAAAAAATACGGACATCAAGGTATCCCAAAGCGAGGTCATGGCCTGTTCAAATTCGACTAACACCAGTGTCAGGAGGCCGAAAAACAGTAACCTGACCGAGATGACGTTCAAATTTCAAAACCTATCTCTCTAGTCCCTGATTCAGAGTACAAAATCCCTCAACAACATATAACCCCGCCCCCTCCCCTTCTCGCCATCTTTCACCAGTAGGGTGACACACCGAAAACGAGGTGCATCTCATTCTGTTTGATCCAGCGAAGATAGGGAAACATATAGTTACGGTGAGTGAGTAGAGATCTGGGAAGTAGGGATGAACGGTGTTGATGGACTTGTCGTCACCACTGCTGTCTGTCATCATTATACCTTCCTGTCGCCATGAGCCCCCACCGTCGACATTCCCGTCACTCCCCCCATTTAGCCACCGCTTTGCAACAGACACCACAACCCACACCACCACGCACCTATACCACAAGGTCCCCCCTCATCATCCACACAGCCGCTTTGATTCGATCACGGCGGAATGCTCATTCTGAAGCTCTTGAATCGCAGTAGCATGCGCCTCTGTAACCCCTCCGAGAGATGCAGCGACACACCGCATTTTTGGGTCTTCCGTCTGTGATCGGTTTAATGGCATAGCTCTCCCACTCTCCTCCCTCTGTGGTCTATATACACGCATCAATTCTCGTTCCAGAACCACGGCTACAGGCGAGAGGGCGGAGGTGGATGGGGATTGGATTGGATTGGGTATGCATAGCAATTGGGGGGGTTGGGATTTGTGAAATGTTATGGTCTCCTCCCCGTACTGTACCTACCTGAACATAACAAACCCCCTTTTTACCCTTCCCCGCTTCCCCTCTTC
>JPJW01002176.1:0-25460 GCA_000750755.1 Pseudogymnoascus sp. VKM F-4513 (FW-928)
GATTGGGGAGGGGTTATATTGTGACGCTTGATTGATGGGAAGTGATTGTAATATAGATGGGGGTATAGACTCTGGGTCTGGATTTGGTTTTTGATGTGTTTTATTGATTTCTTACAGTATGGTTATGTATGGTTTGGTTTTTCTTTTTTCGAATAAATTCTTTCCCCAAAAATTAATATTGGTATTTTTATAATATTCTAACGTCAAACTCAACCCTCCCATCATAATATACTACTACTTATGTGTAATGAATGAAAGCAGCTTCTCTACCACTGTCGTATTTTTTGTACTTATCAATATAATACCTTAACAGTATAACAATATGGCAGTATATTTGATCTTGGCAACAGGCCAGCTCTTTACGTTTGAGACGCATATCGACTGTTCCTGGACCATCTCTATAATTAATACCGAGGCATAGAAGCATAAACCAATTTAACACGGAAACTGCACAATAATAGTATACGGCCAACAGTATTGCGCCCACAGAAAAGACTCGAGTTAAATTATCCCAATTCTAGCATCTAGATATCCCAAATCTGTGACCCAACACGGCGCTGCCTAATCCATGCTCCACAAATGGCGACCAACAACCTGCTTTTCTACGTACGCGTGTTCAAGATACCCAGCACCAGAATATCCGTCGCTCCCAGGCTCGCCAGCTCATCCATCACCGTCGCGATCCTCTTCTTCTCCACCATCGAGCTGACAGCCACCCAGCCCTCCTCTTCCAGCGCGTTGATGGTGGCAGCGCGGCGGCCGGGGGTGACCTTGGTAACAGCGTCGAGGTTCTTGCGCTCGACGTTGTATTGGCACAGGACGTACTGTTTCGCGGCTGGGTTTACGGGTTAGATGTTGGATCTGGAAATGTGTCAGGGCGGGGACTTACAGATAACACCCTGTATTCTCGAGGCGATCAGGTCGAGTAATTCTGGGTTGGATGGCTTCTTTGACTTGATCAGAATGGCCTTTGTGGATACAACTGTGTCGATGGCTTCGAGGCCAGCTGCCTTCATGGTCTCTCCGGATTCTATAGAGCGGTTAGTGTGGTGCTCTCCAAATGGAAGGCAAACAACATACCAACGAGATCAACAATTCCATCCGCAACACCAAGCGCGCAAGCAGCCTCAACACTACCGCTCAACTCAATGATCTTAGTCCTGAGCGGCTTCTTGCCAGCGGCCTCGCCATTCGCGACATCAGCCTCAGCCTCCAGCTTCGCAAAATACTCAGCCGCAAGACTGACGAAGCTCGTGCCGATATTCTTGCCGATCAGATCGGCCGGCGTCCTGTACTTTCCCTTCACTGGGACCTGGACCTGCAGCTTGCAAGCGCCAAAGTCGAGATCGAGGACCTGCTCGCAGCCCTTTGGTGGGGCGCCCTCTGCGGGTGCCGCGTCACCGGTCTCTGCGCGGCGGCGCGCATCGTGCTCGGCGACCTGGTCGAAGCCCGTGATGCCGAGATCAACTTGGCCTTCTCCGACGAATGTGGGGATGTCGGCGGCGGGGAGGAAGACCAGCGCGATGGGGAGGTTCTTGACGAGCGCGATGTCGAGACGGTTTTCACGGCGGAACTGGATGTCGGCTCCTTCGAGGAGGTTTAGGGCGGTGGCATTGAGGCGGCCCTCTGGATAGTGTAAGCTTCTGTCTGGGTAGCGGCCATGCAGGGTGGGGGTGAGGGAGGGGAAGCTGCTTACTCTTTGGAACGGCGAAGAGGAGTCGTCCCTCGAGGCTGAGAGGAATGAGGTCAGTTTCGTTATTGATAGAGCCCATGGCGCGCTAAGTCTGGCTTGGCTTTCCTTGACTGTTGAAGTTGGAAGAACACATACTGGTTTACGAGGTCCATCGCGGAGAAGTTGAGAGGGGGTGGGGGGTCACCCTCTATATCGTATCACCACCTGCAGGGTCGTACAATTCACTTTATCCAGTGAATGTCGTTCGAGATGGATTGGCTCGGAGAACTTTGAAAGAAGCTCGCAATTGATTGCTTCTTTGATGAAATATATGTCGTTAACTTCGGAAGTTAATGGCGTTGTTTGGGTAGACAATATGATAATAATGAGATATTCCGTCTCGATATTCTGACTCTGACTCCGATATCTCGAAATTGTATCCCACCAATCGATCTACCCCTCCAAAACTCGTGGTACAGGAACCGCCGATTCACGGCCCGCATTTGGAATTCAGCCGCCAATTATGGCGCTAATCCTAATCCAGTTATCCTTCGGGTCTACGTTTCGCCGATCGCAATAGGGTTTCTCGCTTCTGGAGCCCTACAAGCGATTCCGAGAATTCTTGACCCAAGCGTAGGAATCATCCGCCGACGACATCGAGCTTTCAAACCCCTCCGAATCCACGACCCGATCACTCATGTACGTGTAGTGCAGAGCCCGAATAAACTGCCCGTCGACATACTGACGGTTTTTAGAATTCGCCAAAATGGATACCAAGGTCCCAGTCAAGCTCGTCAAGGTCACCCGCGTTTTGGGCCGTACCGGTATGCACAATCGATCAGCCGCAGCGAACGCAATCGCGCGGTAATTACGAAAGACGAAGTCCTGACTGTTTTCTAGGTTCCCGTGGAGGTGTTACTCAGGTCAGAGTTGAGTTCATGGACGACACCACTCGCAGCATTATCCGCAACGTCAAGGGCCCAGGTACGAATTTCCCGACACCACCAATTCCGCGACGGACCCATATGAGGATTTGAGGAAGGAGAGTGCTGACATATTACAATAGTCCGTGAGGATGATATCCTGTGCCTACTCGAGTCCGAGCGTGAGGCAAGAAGGTTGAGATAAGCGTGCCTGGGTGTAGGAAAAGGGTCTTCTTTGGTTGTGCAAGCATTAGCTGCGGGCTGGGTTTCAACCAGATACTGGCTGAGGGGCGTTGATGCACAGAGAAATACAACGATTTCCAAATACCCCAGGCTTGTCCTTTATGTGCGACGAATACTGTGATGATATACGACGGAAGGCTATTGGGCTCATGGGAACATTTCGCATCGAAGTCGGATCTGCGTCACAATCGGCTTGAAGGACCACCTAGCTCGCTGCAATGATGGGTTCGCATGTCCAAGGAATTCTCGACGTCGACGCTCTCTGTCAAAGTTGCCCGTTCAAGCGTCATGCTCGTTATTTCCAGCAATCCAGCAAATTCCTGGCCCATGTGCCCCAGAACATGATTGTGACAGCACCGACCCCCATTTTGATCAATGCTCCATGACCTTCGGAGCAACCCGGTGTTATTGACTTGGTCATAGTTCTCACTTGTTTCTATCCAGCCCCATTCCGCCTTCCTCTGGACTTTTCTTCGATGCTCCCTGGCCTTATAACCTTGCTGCATGCCCGCAACAGATTTATGGGTGAAGCTTTGCGCTTTTGTATTGTGCCAGAGCGACTTGAAAATTGACTGCCTTCGTATCATCGTCAACCTGTAGAAGCAGATTATGTAGCATTGCCGTTCCCAAGTTCCATGCGTCCTCAACTATGTTGAGACAAGTACGAGTCACGTGATTAAGTGACAGGGGTGCTGCGGGTGGCATGCATTAACTATGTCATAATCGGCGTCCAAGACCAAGCCAGGTACAATCTCCATGATGATATTTTAGCCTTCTCGAGCCCAACCCAAAGGTTATCCATCTTGACAACCGCCTGACCGACCGAATATGAGAGAAAGATGAGCGTCTCTCTATTCAGCTCGCTCGCCGAGTGCCAAGAAGATGTCGTCACTCCGAAAGCCAACGAGAAGGATATCTATGTCCAGCTTGCCATCTCGATGACTTTGGGCGTTTCGTCCTTCGTAGCATTTTGTGTAGGTTTTGGGGCGCCACTGAGCATTTGCGAGTACATATGCTAATCATAACGTATAGCTACTGCGACCACGATGGAGAAGCCTCTACGCAGCCAGGAAACAGCATAGCGATGAAGCTGTGGCTCTGCCGGATCTACCGGATACATTTTTCGGCTGGATACCAGTGCTATACAGGGTGACGGAAGAGCAGGTTCTTGCATCTGCTGGATTAGACGCTTTTGTGGTATGTTGATGTTGGCATGGAAATGACGAACAGATAGCTGACCAATATAGTTCCTGTCCTTTTTCAAGATGGCGATAAAATTCCTCGGGGTTGCGTTCATCTTAGCAGCATTGATCATTGCACCGATAAATAAGCACTTTGTTGGACTCGACTTGACTGGAGGACATGGGAAAGACAACGAAACGAGCGCCGATGCCTCTAGCTCCCACTACGTATCACAAGGAATCGTATACATATACGCTGCTGGGAAAGGGAAGCACAGGGTCGAAGAGGATGAAAGCTATCTGTGGGCATACCTGGTGTTCACCTATGTTTTTACTGCGCTGGCCATCCACTTCCTCACAGCCGAGACTCGAAAAATCATTAGAGTCAGGCAAGACTATCTGGGAAGCCAGTCGACGATTACCGACAAAACTCTAAGAATTTCGGGCATCCCGGAAGAACTGAGATCGGAAGAAAAAATCATCGAGATACTGGAGAAATTGAGCATAGGAAAAGTGGAGAGCGTGACTCTTTGCCGTAACTGGAAATTTCTGGATGACTTGATGGAGGAAAGAGCAGTGACACTCCGGAAGCTGGAAGAGTCGGTTTCTGTTCATCTCAAAAGGCAAAGGGCGCAGAGAAATGTTGAGCCTCGATCTGAAACCCCAACAGAATATCACGACGACCCTGATCAAGACGAAAATGAAGACCGGGGCGAGACTGATAACTTGTTGGACGATGCCTCCAATGAAGTATCATCATATGGCCAGCCGCGTCCTACAACCCGGATCCGAGGCGGTTTTTGGGGCCTATCAACTAAAAAAGTGGATGCTATTGATTACTACGAGGAGTATTTACGAAGAATCGATGAGAAGATCCAAGATGCAAGAAAAAAAGAGTATACGCCGACGCCACTAGCCTTCGTTACTATGGATTCTATCCCAGCTGCCCAAATGGCGGTCCAGGCCCTCATTGACCCAACGCCTTTGCAATTCCAAGTCTCTCTTGCACCGGCACCATCTGATATAGTATGGTCAAATACATACCTATCACGGTCTAGTCGCATGCTCAGAGCTTGGAGCATCACGATCTTCATTTTAATTTTGACAATCATCTGGCTTATCCCGGTAGCCTCATTAGCATCGTTGCTAAACATTTGCTCCATCGAAAAAATTTCCTCAAGCCTCGCAGCATTTTTGTCCCGCCATGACATTATCCGGGCTCTTGTGCAAACCGGCCTCCCCACTCTCGTGGTGTCTTTACTCAACGTGGCGGTTCCATTCCTATACGATTTCCTTGCGAACTACCAAGGCTCAATCTCTCAGAGCGACGTGGAGTTGTCTGTGATATCCAAGAATTTCTTGTTCACGTTCTTCAACTTTTTCCTCGTCTTCACAATCTTTGGAACTGCGAGTAAAATCTGGCCTGTTCTGCAAGACTCTCTTAAGGACGCAACGAAAATCGCATACAATCTGGCGACGTCTCTACAAACCCTTGGATTATTCTACACGAACTTTATCATGCTCCAGGGGATTGGCCTGTTCCCGATGCGATTGCTAGAATTTGGCAATGTGTCCCTGTATCCCTTTATGCGATGGGGAGCTAAAACACCGAGAGACTTTGCAGAACTTGACCAGCCGCCAGTATTCAAGTATGGGTTCTACCTGCCGACGTCGCTCCTTGTTTTCATTTTGTGCGTTGTCTACAGCATACTCCCAGCAGGCTTTCTGGTCCTTTTATTTGGACTCATTTACTTTGTCCTGGGTTACTTTACGTACAAGTACCAACTACTTTACGCAATGGACCATCCGCAACACGCCACTGGTGCAGCATGGACTATGATATCCTACCGCATCATGCTGGGCCTTGGTATCTTCCAACTGGCAATGGCGGGGGTGATTGCTCTGAAGCAAGCCTTTACAGCAGCTATTCTCGTGCTGCCACTTATGATGTTCACCATGTGGTTTAGCTATTTCTACGCCCGAACTTTTGAGCCCCTCACAAAATATATTGCGCTACGAAGCATACGACGAGATGACAACGAGGAAGTCAATCTTGCTGATGAGCACCTTGGCATCCATCGGCCACCTGGACGCATGCGCCGCCGTAGCACAATAGACGAAGACAGGGAAAGGGGACAAAAGTTTATCAACCCAAGCTTGATAGTACCGTAAGACCCCTCCACAACCCTAATTTTATCACAGTTGTCTAACTAGCATCAGATTAGAGAAAATGTGGATTCACAAGAGGCCCAACGCCGACGGAGAAACACCAACACTGGATCATGAAGAGAGCACCGCAAGCTCTGTGAGTTTAGGAGATACCCATATATGGCGCGAGAATGGCGACAGCAATGTCTGAGGTTAGCGCACACGTATTATTACTACTAGGTCCCATTTGATATGGGAATAGCGCGGTGCATGGAGTTAATCGCACCTTCTTAATTTGATTAAAGGCCATTGATACAGCTTTAGCGTCAAATTATGTGAATTGACCAGTCGCTCTTGCTTTGTCTTGAGTATATGAAAGTGCAACTGGAGTGGAGCTATTAGCTATTCCCAAAAGCCTTGTGAACGATCCCATAATTCTTTGAAGGCCGCCACCGCATACCCCTACTCCAGAATCTGGTGATGCGCGGCCATTCATCCCCGTCCATATATCAGATTGATTATCGTTATTTTTGCTGATCATACATTGTCTACCTCCCTTCTCCTATGGTTCTCATCTAATTCTATTATTCTCTCATTGCCGACGACGTTGCCTCAGTGAGGCATATCGAGCCACGACTTCTCATATACATCTTTCCCGGGGAGTCGCGAAAAGCACGCCTCGAACAAACTGTCACATACCTCTGGCGGCGATCCCCCGTACCAGGTTAATAACGACTTAAATTTGGATCAAAGGGACACCATGGTTATTGGCAGAAAGGACCCGTCTGCGCCATTGTCGGCGTCCAGTATGCAACCTTATGTGGAAGATGGTAAGGCCTAGTGATAGACGCCATTTCACAAGAGGAGCTTTCGGGCTAACGCGAGTGGATAGAGGTGCCTGACATTGATGTTGCTGTTGATTCACCCGCGGGATGTATGAGCCAAACGAAAATTGATACGGATATTAGATCTCGTCCCGATGAATGCCACCAGCAAACTTCGTCGGCTAAAACAGACGCTGAGCACCACGGCAGCGATGACAGTTCTTCAAACACCTTGCCAGGGAGCAAAACTGTGCCATATCCAGTGGGGAACTACAGTGTCAAGGCCAAAGATTCCGGGCCACAAAGGGGCAGACCTTTGAAACGGACCCGAAGGGTCTCCAACCCATTTTCAAGAGCCGAATCTCGAAATCGAGTCAACGATGCATCGATAGAAGTCAACGTCCGGTTCATGAAGAATAGCCCAACAAGACGAAGTGCGTTTTATAAAGGCCGGTCCAGCTCCCTTGGCGAACTAGAAGATATTGTTCTAGAACCATTGGCGCCTGGCCGAATATGTGCCAGTGTGAACGAAATACTGGCTAGCAGCAGGCACTCAGTTGCCCAACCTCGAAAGCCATCCGCCAGAACTGCATCCGATCAAGGCAGCATTAGAAACAAGAAGATTCCATGGGCCATTCGTACTCAAAAATCGGCCCTCACAAGCGACTCAAACCTACGCTCTGACACAGATACGGTACATGTTAGAGGAGCTGCACAATCCACAAGAAGTGACCAGGTATTTAACCTAAATGAGAAGAATTTACCCTCATCGGCTCGGATGCCGACCACAATCCACGACGAACCAAGTGGCCGTGCAGAAAAGCCATCGACAGCATCAGTTCTTCCGCCGGAGATAGTGACCAAAGTTTACAAGTGGCTCTCACCTTCGGATTTTAATTCAGCTCGACACTCGTGCAGGTCATGGTATATCAACAGCTTGGAATACTCCTTATTGGAAACAATGCTGAAGCGAAGTGGGTGGTATGCTAGCATCCAGCGAGAGCTGTTCAATAATAAATCACTTGATCTTCATGTTCGAATGACCGATGAATGGCTTATGAGCAAGCACCTAGCTAAAGAATGTGCTCTTGGGCCAGATTGGCGAGGGAATGGCATGCGACCTCTTTCACCAGATCAGAACCCGACATACCCCGAGGGGGGAGAAAATAAGACACCATTCCGACTCATCTCAAATCTGGATTTTACCAGTATGGGCATCCATTACCCTGGTTCAAGTACTGAGGCATGTGGTCTGCTTTTCACCGTCAGCGCATGCACCAAGTTTCTCATGGTGGCGCGTGGGTGTATGGTGTTTGTCTATGAACTCAACCGAAGTCACAAAACAGGAAAAGGAGTCGACGACATCGAGAGTGGAGCAATCCGGCCAATAACGAGTATAATTTGCCCCAGAAAGGTGCTTGGGTGTAGTATGGATACTTCTTCAAAGCGCGATGCGATTGCTATCCTCATGGACGGCCGTATGGGACTTGTGTGTGCCATAACTGGAAACACAAATCGCCCTGGAGCAACTATGGCGCGAGACCTGAGAAAAATGTCTGAACAATCAGATATTTTCCCAGTATCGCGTGGTGGGAGCTGGAGAAAGAACATATCACTTGGGACATCGCATTCTCTTCGTTCTTATCCTGAGGGATCAAATCAACAACTTCGGATTTCTGTCCTAGCGCCTGGGCAACCTCTGGTAGACAGACCTTCAGGCCCAGACTTAGGGGAGAGGTATCTTGGTCGGGATTATTATACATCGCCCACAAAGAGCAGAGTAATGTCTGAACAACTGGCGACATCTTCCTATTCTATGCCGACGGAGGCATCGCCGCCAACGCTTTACACTCTCATATGTTCTCCTGATGACCCCCCAAGATCCATTGCCATATGCCCCCAGCGTCGTTGTGTTGCCTTCGGGTGTTCATCAGGGATCGAGCTGCATTGGATCGATGCGTTAACAGGGGAGGATCTAAATCGGTGGTTTCCACTCACAGCACCGAGCGACCATCTCTATTTTCTCCCCCCTAGGGCAGGAGTGGATTCAGCAAAGAAACTTCGCCTGGTGAGCAGCCAAGGTACACCAGGAGAAAAAGCCCCTGTCAGTGACCGCTTCACTGGGCGCAAAAGATCCAGCTTATTTTGGGCTCGGGATGAATGGGATACTAGCGACATGTTCGTCAATGCGGATATTGAATCCGAGTCTCGAGGCCGCATCGCTAATGGCAGTGATCATTACCGAGCTGTACCTCTTAGTGATGGTTATCATTTGCTATTCACAGATCCAACCTCCGGTGTTCTATGCCTAGGAAGTGATGCTCCGTTTGGAGGGCCAACTAAATTGTTGAGAAAGCTATGGTTTTCTGGCCCCGTTGGAGAAGGTAGTCCAGTCGCCTATGCAGCCGCCTGCGACCTTCGATGGGGAGTCCGAGTTATTGCAGCATATGGACTGGATAGAGAGCAAACCATCTGGCTTTTCAGTGTCCCCATAGATGTTTTCACTGATGGCCATGGAAGAGGAGAGCAACCTCGTATCATCAATTCGTCTACTACAATTA
Organism: Pseudogymnoascus sp. VKM F-4513 (FW-928); assembly: GCA_000750755.1. Taxonomy (NCBI): domain Eukaryota; kingdom Fungi; phylum Ascomycota; class Leotiomycetes; order Thelebolales; family Thelebolaceae; genus Pseudogymnoascus; species Pseudogymnoascus sp. VKM F-4513 (FW-928). Next base: position 9,553 of record JPJW01002176.1, read on the forward strand.
GTAGGGAAACTGCGAGGGGAAACGCAGACTGGATGCCCTGGTGGGGCAATGACGGGGATAGCCTCCTGGAATGGCCTGGCTTTGGACATGGTAACAGGTCCAACATGGCGTGGCCACTACAGGTTCGAGGCCAACAAGTTGGTCAGTGTGCAGGGCTCGTCGACTTAGCAATTCACACTGGGTCAGGAGTCGACGTTACTATTTGGGCCTTTACTAGACAAGGGGTAGCACTGACTTGGAAACTTGACAATGGAACCACCCATCAAAACCATACACAGAGGTCAGTGGTGCAAGATGGCACTGTTAGGGAAAGAGATGGAAACGGAGATATCGAAATGTGCGACCGGCCTGTTTCACCTCCTGGTAGCTATTTTGAAGCAACGCCTTCTCAACAGGAACAGTTCGACGGAACAGCTTCTGGCCAGTTCTCAGAGATGACCAGGAGCTCTAGGCGGCGGCGAAACAGCTCAAGCTTAGAACAGGACGCCGAAGGTGACATGCTGATGGATAGTCTGCGTAACCCCAAATCTCGTGCCGCCAAAGGTGAGCACCGGGGAGATTGTTTGAGGAGACGTGCGGGATTTGAGTCTGACAATTCATTCGAGGCCGTTGCAATGGCGACTGATGGTGATGCCCGCCACTACGGTTATCGGCGTGACTTGGTTGAGCAACTGACAGGAGTGGCGAGAATAGACATTGAGATTAGCTGAGAGGGATGGAAGTAGTTTCTGTCTTGGATTGGTATTAGGAGTTGGCTAAATTGTATAGTTATTAGTAGTTCCATAATCACACACTCCGATGCAAAGAACAGGTCCACAGTTTGGTTCCCAGCTTGTGTATTCATAATAGCGATCGCCACATCGGAGGATTCTCTCTCCTGTATGCATATCTTCCTTACATCCAGCAATGACATGTTAGTAAATGGAGCAAAGTGTGTATAGCAATATCAAGTGGGATATCCGTCGGTTTTTCTCCTCCGGCCGTCTCTGATCACTGGATTGGTTGTCAGCATCACAATACAGATACACAATATGACGCCGTTTCATACCAGCTTAGGTGCCCTCTCCGGAACGCGTCCAGTAGTACTGATCTCGGCCGTAGTCTCTAAGCGTGCATTGTACACCTCGACCACAAGATTCGCGAGTGCTCTTCTTGACTTCTCGATTGCTTTGAGCTGCTTCCAGATGTCGATTTCTGTGTTTTGGCGCTTATGGAGGGCGCGATTGAGGCGGCGGAAATGCGCTTCTTGGGCTTCCAGGCTAATTGAAGTTAATTGCTTGTCTTCGCGGATGCTCACATGCAGCGATGGGTGGGGGTTTGTAGGCAACGTGAGACTGCTCAAGGTTGGGGAAGCTTCGCATAGAGTAAAACAGGTTGACGTTGGAATATGCAGCACGTAATATTCCTACTTACACTTTTGCTTTGTGAGCGTCAAGGAATTTCTGAAAGCTCGTGTGTGCCTTCCCGACTCTTTGTCTATACTCTTTCTCGATGGCCTTCAACTTGGCCTCTTTCTTTCGTTTACTCTGGAAGGACATTAACATGAAGTATAACATGTATTGATCGCTGGCCTCACAGCTGCAAGAATTTCTTCGGCCCTCCGAACGTGGTCAATCGCATCGATGCCATCTTGGCTCGACTCCTCATTATCGCTGGGAGAAGACATCACCGTCTGACTCAACTTGGGCTTGCGAAGGTTGGGGGTGACAATTTGGCGGAAAAAAAGGAAACGGTACTTTTGAATGTATCGAAGGAATTGAAAGAGACTGTATATACTTGACTTTTACCCGTTTCCACCAAATTATCTTTTGAGGTTTCCGCTTTCCCTCTGGTGGATTTGATACCTTGATGGAAGAGGTTAAACCGGGATACGGGAAAACTATTATTCCGGCCGATCATCCATCCCCACAATCCTCAAAAGTTTTCCCGATAACAAGAGATAACAACCATTGAAACTTACTCTTGCCGCAATCTTTTCGCTCTGCTGCTTTGCATTCTGTCGGGCTAAGCATATCTCACTAGACTGCCCAATAACTTTGGCGCTTGGAGTTTGCACCTACTGTTTACTATTTACTATTAATTCTCGACCTAACCACTACTCCCCCCAAAGCCCCGACAGACACAACTCCTCTTGCGCCCGCCGTCCGCCCTGCGCCTGGGATACGCTGTGAAGTACCAAATCCTCCAGTTATACTGGGGCATTGAAGCTTGACATTTTCCGCTTCAACAGACGTTTCTTTAGCACAAAATGGGTCTCGCAGAGCCTCGGAAGTGAGTTGCAGGGAAAAAAATCTCGGATTGTCCATAACTGACATTTTCAAGGCGCCTAAAGCTTTCCAAGGACCCAAACAACACAACATGGACGAAGGATACCACTGGTTTTGGGCATAAGATTATGAAATCTCAGGGATGGCAACCTGGCGACTATCTAGGCCTGAAAGACGCCCCTCATGCCGAGTTCCACACTGAGGCCAACGCCTCTCACATTCGTGTCGTCCTAAAGGACGATAATCTCGGTATCGGTGCCAAGAAAGGAAGCGGACTGGAGCAAGGCGAGTGCGTTGGATTGGATGTTTTTCAGAACCTGCTTGGTCGTTTGAATGGGAGAGACGAGGATGAGATCGAACGGGAGCAGAAGTCTAGGGAAGACTTGAAGAGGGCGATATATACGGAAAGGAAGTGGGGATCAATCCGATTCGTCAGTGGAGGATTCCTTATTGGAGATAAGATTCAAGATCTCATTGATGGAGAGGCAGAGCGCATGCGACAACTGGCTGTTGATTCTTCAAGTGCCTCGGACAGCTCGAGCGATTCGGACTCCGACTCTGATTCTGAGACGACTCCAGAACCGGTACTCACAAAGGATAAGAAGTTTAAGAAGTCGAAAAAATCGACTAAAACGACCGATTCCGAGGTTTCTGAAGTAGCGGTTGAGTCTGAAAACGGCAAGACAAAATCGAAGAAGAAGAGGAAGCTGGCTGAGATAGAAGAAGATGGCGGCGTCTCCATAGTGGACAAGGTCAAGAAGTCCAAGAAATCCAAGAAGAGCGAATCAGAAGAAGATACCACCGAATCTAAAGACGGCAAGAGCAAGTCCAAGAAAGATAAGAAGGAAAAGAAGGAGAAGAAAGACAAGAAGGATAAGAAGGATAAGAAGAAGAAGTCCAAGAGCAAGTCTGAAGATTCGTTAGACTCTGACAGCGCCATTACATCAAAATCGTCAAAGTCGAAGTCGAAGTCGAAGAAATCCAAATCGGAAAAGACCGCCCCTGACGCCGTCCCCGTGACAATAGAAATATCGTCTAGGCCGATTCTCCTCGGTGGGCGACTTGCCGTCAGATCAAGGAATATTGAACAGAAGAGGCTTGCAGCGATGAATAGCTCTTCATTAAATGAGGTATGGAAGAACCAGCTTTTAAATCCTCTGATCGATTGCTAACTGTCCTAGATTTTTATGATTAAGGGATGAACTCTAGGTTTTGAATAGCGACTGAGCCGCGCTTTATATAGGGGTATTGCATAGCGCTTGAATCAATTGATAGAGAGATACCCGAGGCAATATACGACATATAGATCCATCTCTGTTCTTTGGTATTAATTATTATGTGCAATTATTTTGCTATGCTATTCTTCTGCCATGTAATTTCATGCGAAATTACCCAAGGTATTTTGAAGCTATAAGGTAGAGCCAATGGTAGTGGATTATCCCCCTCGTCAGACTAGCATTTCTGTTTTGTCTGTACCCGTCATATCACTGTCATTAGTACCATCTTCGGTCTCGTTGGGTTCTCCTTCATGCTGTGCGTCCTCGTTACTACTGTCATTGTTTTCATTCGACTGTTCCTCTCCATCCACGCTCTCGTCTGAATTCTCAGCTTCATTCTCAATGCAGTCCATCCTCTTCACAAATTCCTCCTGCACCTTCCGCAAATACTCCATCAACCCCTTCCCCTGCATCGCGCTCTCTTGAGCCTGCAGTAATACCTCCCTTAGACTCAAGACCAACTTTCGCTTCCGCGCAATCGCAAACGATTTGGAGGACTTTTTCTTCGCTGCTGCCTGCGCCTGTAGCGTATTTGATACTTTCTCTGCGACCTCAAGAACCAGGGACGGGAGATTCACCACTCGGGCCAGAGCAAGGCCGTAGTGTTCTTCTTTCACATAGCCGTTTGCTATTTTATAGAGCATGACCATTTTGTCTTCTTGGCTGATGTCGACTTTGAGGTGCATATTGACGACTCCGGCCCGCTCGTTCATTATTTGTGCTGGCGATGTGAGTTTGAGGCTACACAATGGAATAAGGACAAGCATACCAAGTTCTCGAAAATGAGTGGTGAACCAGACGAAAGCATGAGACTCGACGAGAGCTTCGGAAATACTCAATGCAATTGCGAGTCCATCTCTAGTACTGGTGCCACGCCCAAGCTCATCAATAATAACCAGACTATTCTTTCCGATATTCCTAATAAACATTAGTGGAACGAGTCGCCACCTTTTGATCGAAGCATACCTAAGGATGAACGCAGTCTCCCTCATTTCAGATGCAAATGTAGAAACATTAGCTTCAATGCAGTCGTCCATGGAGACTCTTGCAAACAGCTGGCCAACAATCGGAAACGATGCATACTGTGCTGGCACGAAGCTACCGATTTGGGCCATAACAGTCATCAAGGCGATCGAACGAATGTACGTGCTCTTACCGCTCATGTTGCATCCGGTAATTATTTGGAACCGCTTCTGCTTATCTGCATAGACATCGTTGGGAATAAACTTCTCGGAATGCGCCTAGAATATGTTAGTTTTGATCATTGAGCTTGAAAGTGTTATTACCTTTTCGTGAACTGGATGCCGACCAGATTTAATTGCCAGACACCTCGTAATTTCTGGTTTAACATAATCACTTGTCGTTACCAGTTGAGCAAACGCTGCGAGCATGTCAAGCATGGCTATGCTGTCAGACACGCGAAATAGTGGCTGGATTTCTGCGCGAACATTGTCAATGAGCTGGGTGACAGTTTTGTCACTCATCAGCACAACTTCCTGATGTGAATCCTCTATCCTTTGGTTCAGCTTGACCAAATCCAGGGTCTGGCACTCAATATATCCCTTCTTTCTGTAGCAGTTGATGAGAATATCCGGCAATGTCCGCCCCTCTAGATTAGATTCGGGAATCCTGAGATAATATCTTCTTGCATTATCATATCTGGTCTCCATTTGCGTCTCGTATTTCTCTTCCCTGTGTCAGAAGCGTGGCTATAACTGTAACTGTGAAGTGGCAACTCACCGTTGATAAGAGAAACATGTACATGCACATCTTCTGTTGCCTCTTTAAATGTCTGGCGAGCCACATCTAATAGTCCATTGACACCGGACTTTTGAAAATCAGGTTTGGTTGTCGGAATTAATGGAAAATCATACCTTTACTGCATATGTTCTCTGATTCCGCAGATCAAGCGGGCTGCGCTGGAAATTTGAAAATCAGGTTTGGTTGTCGGAATTAATGGAAAATCATACCTTTACTGCATATGTTCTCTGATTCCGCAGATCAAGCGGGCTGCGCTGGAAAGTAACGTCGTCGTTAATTACTTCGCCGATTATTTTCAGCGTCGGAGTGATATTGTTCGGTCGACAAACAGTTCTAATCTCGACCAACAGTGGTGATCTCGCGCTTGACAATGCTTCGAATACGGGGCCAACACATTGGACGAATGTTTTCAGCATCAATATGTGGTTGATAGATTGCTCGGAGTGCTGAATATCCGGTTGAGTTGGTTGGATGATTAGCTTTGCACATTAGCACGGCATCCAAATAATGCTAACATGCAACACACATTAGTCAAAAGCTTGTCCACGTCGAGAAAAGGCTTGAGAGCTGATAGAAGTTAATTAGAAATAAAGATAGAAACTGATAACGACATGCTTGCCATTTCTCGTGTCAAAAAACATCTCTTCTTTGGATGCTAATTCACCAACGGCTTCATAACGGTTTTTGAGTATGTTCTCTTGCGTCGAGGGCTGTAGAATGTTGCTGCGAAGCATCCTCGAGCCCATGGGAGTCAATGTCTCGTTCAAGAGGCCGAACAGACAATCCTTTGATTTGGCATTGGTAATATTCTGGATAAGCTCAAGAGACTGTATAGTAGAAAGATCAATCATCATAGAACCCTCAGATGGCTGGTATTTAATTCGAAGAGAATGAGAAACAAATGTAAAAGAAAGAGAATATTCAATATATCTCAGTGACTAGAATAAAACCATAGATTAGAATGAATACTTCCTCGTATCTCGAGATTCATGGCTCGCATACCGCTGCGAGACAACATGTGGCATAAAAGTTGCCTTCAGTAGCAACCTTGATCGCCTCAACATTCTCCGGGAAGGCCAACTGTTGAATGAAATCCACCCCGGCAGGCTCAGACCAATACCTACGGTCAACGCAGACAATCCTGGAACCAATGACCTCCTCTTCAATCAACGAGTACATCTTCGACTTTTGATTCCGAGGACCAGAAGTCGACACAAGGAGAATTTCCGTGGGTTCGAACACCTGAAGCTTCAATAATGTTCTCACATAGAATTGGTTATCACAGATTTGGCTCATCACAGCTTCCCCGGTGGATACATTCACAAATGCCAGCCCAACGGTGGGAGACACTCCTCGACTTTCACTCACTGCACACACTATGTGCTGCGATTGTCCGCCAAATACAGACGATGCAGCACGGGAACAGGTCCTCGTCGGCGGACGGCTCGTAGCCCGGCTCGCAGATCGCTGTATACTCTGAAACTGGGAAGTTGAAGCCGTATCTCCATCATGGCGATGTGATGCGGTAGTCCGAGCACTGTAGGAGGTGGAAGGCCTTGGCGTGCTAGACATTGCACTGCAGATCCTTCGTTAGTAATTCTTCATATGTGGATTCAAATATCAATGTTAATAGAGTGTAATTTTGAATTAAAATGCCAAATTGGCCCTCTATGGTTGTGATATGGATTATGAGGTTGTGATCGGAGAGACCATGAAGTTAACATATGTGGGGTACGAGGCTACCACAAGGCTGAAAAGCACGGACCAAGCACCCAAAATATTTTCGAGCCTTATCGAGACTTCATGAGAGGGCGCTTGAAGGGACTTACTTCACAGTGCTGTATATACATCAAGTTTTGTCGGGATATATTTTACAAAATGTCGACCGTATTACCTCCCCCGAGCAAGCGCGCAAGAACGGACGCAGCAGATAGAGCGGCGCAGCAACAGAATATCGAAGAGATCCCATCAGATGCGGGGAGCTTGCGGATACAGTTTTTCGACGAGACGACAGGCCTCCCAATCGGCTCAGGACCAGTCTTGGTTCCAGTTGCTGATGCAAACCCGAAGAACTTAGAGCTTCTTGTTAATGCTCTGCAAGGCCATGTTAGTTTGTCCCAAGTACTTGCTTGCGCTGTTGCTAATATATCATAGGATTCATCCGACCATATTCCTTATCGCTTCACGCTCCCCGTCCCAGAAAGGAAAACCTCCACCAACCTCATCACCACTGCCTTCCCTACCAACGTCTACAAAACTCTCCTGCAGCCGGGATTAATAAGTACGGAAGAGGTCCAGAACATCTCCGCCGCGCCGCAAGCAGTTTTCAAAGTCAAGCCAGTCTCGCGATGTGCGTCCACGATCCCCGGACATGGCGAAGCCATCTTAGCCACGCAATTCTCCCCGAGGAGTTCGTCCAGGATGGTCAGCGGTAGTGGTGACAATACTGCAAGAATAATGGACTGCGATACTGGTACTCCAATCCACACGTTGAAAGGCCATACGAGCTGGGTGCTGGCCGTTAGCTGGTCGCCGGACGACTCTAGGATAGCAACTGGTAGTATGGACAACACCGTACGCTTATGGGACCCGAAGACAGGAGGAGAAATGGGCAAGCCGATGAAAGGTCATTCGAAGTGGGTTACTAGCTTGAGTTGGGAGCCATACCACACCCAGAAACCGGGAGAGCCGAGACTCGCCTCGTCGTCGAAGGACTGCACAATTAGAGTCTGGTCGACGAACCAAGGGAAGATCGACATGGTATTTAGCGGACACAAAGGATCAGTGTCGTGTGTCAAGTGGGGAGGAACCGGGTTCATCTACTCGGCATCCCATGACAAGACGATCAAAGTGTGGAACGTCAAGGACGGAACTTTGGCTCATACTTTGAGCTCTCACGCGCATTGGGTCAACCATCTGGCGCTCTCTACAGACTTCGTCCTCCGTACCGCCTACCACGACCATACTGGCAAGATCCCCGATACCCAGGAAGGCAAGGTGGCTGCAGCGAAAGAGCGGTTCCTCAAGGCAGCTACAATCCAGGGAGAGGTTGTTGAACGCCTCGTCTCTGCCTCGGATGACTTCACCATGTTCCTCTGGGAACCTTCCAAGGGGACGAAACATATCGCTAGACTCATGGGACATCAGAAACAAGTGAACCATGTGACCTTCTCGCCGGACGGACTGCTCATCGCATCCAGTGCCTTTGACAACTCCACAAAGCTATGGAACGCGCGTGATGGAAAGTTCATCAACACGCTTAGGGGACATGTTGGGCCAGTATACCAGTGTGCCTTTAGCCCGGATTCAAGGCTGCTGGTAACTGGCAGCAAAGATACTACGCTGAAGTGCTGGGACATGAGGACGCACAAACTCGCAGTTGGTACGTACCCCGCTGAGCCATTGTTACCATGGACAAAATAACCCCGCACCGCACTACCCCTCGTCACCCCTCACCAAATACCATAACCCCAACGTTACCAAGACTAAACTAATACCATGTTCTAGATTTGCCTGGCCACCAAGATGAAGTGTACTCGGTTGACTGGAGCCCGGATGGTAAAATGGTCTGTAGCGGAGGGAAAGACAAGGCCATCAGGACCTGGAGACACTGAGAATAGTAATGACAGGCGTCGCGCAATCGGATTTGCCCGAACAGACGAACTCCCATGACATGCAGTTGATGGAAGGGAAGGCCCTATGACCTGCCTGTTGTCAAGCCATCCTAAAAACAGAAAGTGCTGCAGATTGTGCACCTAAACTAGCCGCGTGTCACGCCTCCGTTTGGTAACAGGGGATCTCAGACTTTCCAGTCGGCTGCTCACTTGCAGTATGGAGAAGTGAGCTGAAACACAGCACATAATCTTGGCTTCTGTGACAGGCTCGGTCCCATCATCAACCTACCTATAGAATCACCATCATATAGACAAATATATGAACAAAAATGGCGCATGCACCCTCTTCCAAAGCCAATACACTGCGCAAACGTTTCATCGATTTCTAATACTGCCAGCAGTGTAACAACGTGGTCCCCCACACATGTGAAAGTTGCGTAAGTGAGGGTGTGTACAGCGCCGCTGCAGACAGACCTAGAACTCTCTTACATCCGTGGGGAGCGACCCGGAGGAGCGGCAAGATCGGAGGCCAGACCAGCGGCGGGCGTTCCATGGGGGGTGGCAAAGCCAAGCGAGGCGCAGGCCGATCTTGACAAGAAGCCGAGACGCTGATTTGCTGCACGACACTTCGCACAATCAGCGGGTAGGGATAACGTGCTCTGGCTAAAGTCAGAGAAGCACAATCTGTTGAGGTGCGTCGTCGGTTTGTCGCGCCGAGATGCGCCATGGGATTCTGGGGTTCGGGGGGGTGTCTGGGGCGGCGGACGGCATTTGGTAGTGTGAGGGAATTGATGCCCTACGGGTCCTGTGTGTCGGAAATAAACGGCTCAACAATGTTTTCGTGGAGCGCCGCGCCACGCGATCTCTTGTCGGGGATCATAATCGGAGTCGCAATCCAACAACACCGTGTGTCTGCTAAAGTGTCTGCTAGAGCACTATACTAGAGTACAGGTACTCCCTGTTGAAGTCGCTGAGCCATACAGAACTGCATATTTGCCGGCATGGGCGTATATCACACATAGAGTATACTCCATCACACGTACAGTATATCATAGTTACTTCCTTGGAATGCGCGCTTGGGGCCAATGAGGCCGACCGCGTGTCAGCTCAGGCCAGTGTTAGTGGCTCAAACTTGTGGGCAGCAGTTGGGCTCTGTCCATGCGTTTTCGTTTTAAAACTCTCATCTCGACTTGCGGGAGCGCGGAGATTGAGATTTGAGAGAGGACAGGCATGGACCATAGGTGGTGCTTGGATGGTTCGTTGTGAATTCCATATGCATAGCATAGCACCAGCACAGTGCACCAGCATTGTTTCCCTCAAATACCCCATTGCATATGTATGATGTATGTACCACATACAGCATGCAGGCCGCCTGGTGGTTGCTCTAGCCTCCGCGCGTTGGCTCCCTGGCTCCCTGCTTCCCGTAGTTGGCGTAAGATTTGGGAACTCCCCAATAGCCATTTCTGGCGCATATGGACAAATGCAGACATGGATATAAAATTTCCGGCTGAGCTGAGTCCGCGCATTTGGATGCCCATCAGCAGTTCAGTCATTCGGTCCAGCCTGGCCCGAATGAGATTCGCGCCAGGTTTCTATCATTTGGGATGAAACACCCCGAGTTTCTCTCTCCGGGAAAAATAGAGTAATTAGGCTCCCCCCAGGAAAGAAGAGTGAGGCAAACGGCATGACTGTGCATTTGCATTTGCACGTTGCCAGGGACGTGTGTCCGTGGCGTCCGTATCATATCCCTCATCGTGGTGATTGAGGTGAAGAAAAGGAACCAAGGAACCAAGGAACCTATAGAGTATATCAATATCTTGTCCGTTTTAGAGAGAGGGATTTCAAGGGAAGAGAGGGCCGAATGTACTGTACTGTAGAGTACCATAAGCCATAATTAGCGCAATTCCGCACCGCCACCAGTGCTACAGTGGGCCTTTTCCGTTCCTTGCCATGCCTTGCTCGCACTGTATCGCCGAGAATCTAGCCTCGTCTTGGCCTTAGCGCGGGCCTGACGTCGGTTGAAAAAGTGTCCCCTCCCAAGCCTCTCAGCCACTAAATCTGATAATTATAATGGATGATGATGCTCATCGAATCTGAAAGTGGAGATTATGACAAAAACATAGAAAACAACCTGGATCCCTCCTTTCAACTTCGACAACCGACCTGTTCCCTCTCTCTTCAAACGCAGGCTCGTCTGTTTGAACAAAGACACACTGTCTTAGGAATGTAACCAGCAGGCAGGCCTTGCAGCAAGCCGCCGAAACGCCCCAACCGACAACTCCGTGCCTTGCAAAGGTGCTCTCTTCGACAACTATCTCCAACTATCTTGATGATTGTGCAGGATTACTCTTTCAACTATACGACCGACGAGTTGTCGAATCGTCAACCACGTTGCCCTTGATCCAGATCTTTACCCCACCAAGCCTACCGAAAAGTTGTGACAATGACAATCTTCGTGGTTTCTCTGTACGTAACACCTTGTTTACAACGACCGCCCTGCAGTCTTATATGCCAGCACCCCATTGGCATTGCCTGGTCACTCTCATCTCTGTCAACATTGTGTTCATCTTGTGGCCCCAGTTGCTGACCTCTGGGCCCTCTAGTTTCCTCCCCCACACCATCAACTTCACTCTCCCCGCCCTCAGCGACACCACCTCGCGCCGGAGCTCGATCCGTCCACATGCTCCAGTCCACCCCCCAATCCAAATCGACACCTCTAAAGAGGCCCCCAGTCTGTTCGACAAGCAGCAGCTTACACCTCCCCAGTCCCCAACCAAAGAAGATGGCGACTACGAGAAATTTTTCGCCCAGGAATCAGCCACTGGACGTAAACACTTTCCAAAGACGGTAGATCCTAGGTCTGTGGTTGCACCGAGCGATCCCCATGCTCCCGAATGGGGTACTGGAACTAGCTTTGTGCAACCAAAGTCTAGAGCAAGCTCGCCCCCACCAGCGTCGATATTGCAACACAAGAAGAGACTGGTAGAGAAGGCAGCTGCTATGAGACGCGCCAGCATTCGGCACACAAACCATCTGAACCGAAGCAATAGCCACGACAGCAACGACCGCAACTTCTCCGAGGCAACATGGACAGTCGAGCCTGCGGACCAGGGTAATGGTGGCTTGCGAAATGCTGTCCAGGCAGCGGCACGGAGTGGAAAGCAAGAGTTCAACTGGGTTGGAACTCTTGGAATGCCCACTGATGCGCTTGAGAACACGCAACAAAAGCAAGACATTGACGAGGCGCTGGCTGCCGGATACGACTGCCTTACTGTCTTCTGCAAAGATAGCGATTTTGATGGCGCCTATACCCACTACTGCAAGCAGATCTTATGGCCGGTGTTCCACTACCAGATTCCTGACAACCCAAAGAGCAAGACGTACGAAGACCATTCGTGGGTCTACTATGTCAAGGTCAACGAGGCATTCGCGGACAAGATTGTTAAGAACTGGAAGCGAGGTGATGTGATTTGGATTCACGACTACCATCTACTCCTCGTTCCTGCCCTTGTGAGGAAGAAGCTCCCTGATGCGAAAATCGGCTTCTTCTTGCACGTTGCGTTCCCTTCGTCCGAAGTTTTCCGGTGTCTCGCAGTCCGAAAGGAGCTGCTGGAGGGGATGCTGGGGGCAAACCTTATTGCTTTCCAGATTCACGAGTACTCTCGACACTTCTTGCAAACTTGCAGTCGCATTCTGTGCGTTGAAGCGACGAATGACGGCGTCCAGCTCGAAGATCGATTCGTCAACGTTGTTAACTTGGCCATTGGAATCGACCCTGTGGCATTGAGCGTGCATCGCGAGGACCCGGAGGTGGCGGAATGGCTGAAGACTATGCAAGAGCGATATAGGGGCAAGAAGCTCATTGTCGCAAGAGACAAGCTTGACCATGTTCGAGGTGTAAGGCCTAAGCTATTGGCTTACGAGCTGTTTTTGAACAAATACCCCGAATGGAGAGACCGCGTTGTCATGATTCAAGTTGCTACCTCCACCACGGAGCAAGCGGAACTGGACGCCACTGTTTCCGATATTGTCACTCGTGTCAATTCGTCATGGGCAAACCTCGCCTACCAACCCCTCGTGTACTTGAAGCAGGACATCAGCTACGCGCAATACCTTGCACTGTTAACAGTTGCAGACGCTCTTATGATTGCCAGTCAGCGTGAAGGCATGAACCTAACCAGCCACGAATACCTCTTCTGCCAGGATGGCAAGTTCGAAGGCCACAACAAATACGGATCCCTTATTTTGAGCGAATTTACTGGCAGTGCCTCTATATTTGGCGGCTATGATCTTTCGATCAACCCCTGGGACTACCGTCAGTGCGCAGAAGCCATCAAAACCGCTCTTGAGATGGAAACCCCTGAAAAGGAGAGGCGATGGACAAACCTGTACAAGGCTGTCATGCATGAGACGGCCGATCACTGGTTCAACGCATTCATCGACAAATTAGACGAGGTCTATGAAGAACAGCATAGGCGGGATACCACCTCGGTTCCCCGTCTGTCCATCCCTGGCCTAAGTGCCCAGTATCAGTCATCGGGCCGTCGTCTTTTAATTCTGGATTACGAAGGAACCTTGGCCGTTTGGGGTTCTCCCAGCAACATCATCTTGACCAGCCCGCAACGAACAATTGATGCACTTAACGATCTTCTTCAAGATGAGAAGAACATGGTCTACGTCATGAGCGGCCGCAAGCCAGAGGAACTTGACACTTTATTTAAGCGCGTTCCGAACCTTGGTCTAATTGCTGAGAATGGTGCGTTCCTCCGCGAATTTGGCAAGATGGATTGGCAAGAGATGTCGGACCCGGATGAGATGAACGCCTGGAAAGATTCCGTCATTGGAATCATGAATTATTACAAGGACAGAACTCCAGGCAGCTGGGTCGAGACCCGCCATTGCTCGCTGATCTTCCACTACAAGAATGCAGAGGACTTCGAAACCGCCTCTCGGCAGGCTGGAGATTGTGCCGGCCACATTAACGATGCATGCGAGGACCAGCACGTCCGCGCCATTCCGGTCGAGGGAGCCGTTATTGTCGAGTCTATGAAGTGGACTAAGCGCACTGCTGCCGAAATCATTTTCAACAACATCAAGAACGGCATGGAGCCGTCCCGAAAGGGCAAATACCCCGTGGAATTTTTATTGGTGGTTGGTGACGGACGTGAAGATGAAGTTGTCTTCAGGTGGGCGAATGAATTGCAGGCCAAGGGCGATGTTCCGTATGTTACGACCGTCAGCTTGGGGGTTCGCAACACGGAGGCTATGAAGACCCTGACCCAGGGAGTCACTGGTAAGTTCTCTAATGTTATACTATTCAGCTTCGACGATACTAATGGATACTCAGGTGTTCTCACTGTTTTGCAGAGACTGGCTGCCATCTAATGAGCGATGCTGTCTCGCGCGACTAAGCAATTTAACGGATACTTTTTTTTTTTAATTGTCATCAGAAGGATTTATTACCAGTGGGCGAGTTTTTGTAAGAGGCACATTGTCGAGTGAAGCACACCGACGTTCATTCATTGGATATCGAATGGAAATATTATAACACACAACAACGGAGGGGGTTACGGAGTATGAAGATGGATGGCATACACAAGGCGTACTCTGGAGGAAGGTAAATAAAACTGGGATAAACGACAAAGGACTCGCAGGAGTCAGACAAAGGACACTATTGTGTATGATGGGGTTCGGATACGGTTGGAGCAACTATACATAAAGCGTTTTTTGGAATACTCCGCTTAGCTAGGACATTTGTTTGTATGATCTGTTGTTTTATGCTAGCTTTTGGTACTGGATACATCTGCGTTGAGAAATGCACACCACTCTTTTACAACTTGAACATCCTCTGAAATCTAGAACTGATAGTGTCTGCACGTGGTGTTCAGGATAATACCCCTGTCCCGCCCCTCTCCAGGTTTCTCCGCACCATGCCGTCATTTTGACAAGGCCGACGGGCGCCAACCCCAATCGCGGCCACCACCCCATCACCAACGGATTCCCCAGACCAAGAAACGCCAGAAACACCGCCTCGATAGCCCGCGCAAACGAATAACGACGTATGTCGGCGGACCGGCATGAAACGTGTTTCTTTGAGGCTATGCATGGTGAGTGGCTCTGGGTCTCGTCCTTGTTCTTCGGCCGACATGGTTAGAAGGGCGAGACGGGGCTATTTCTTTGATTGCTCTCTTAATGGGAGGAGCAGCGCGTCAATGAGTCCTTTCCCCATATGAAGGAATATGCATTCTTGAATCATTTTCAACATTGATCTCTTCTATTCTTTGCATGTATTTGTATCCCACTCCCAGAACTGCACACACAGCATGCGACTCCAACCACCTCTCTTCCTCCTCCTTCAATCCGCCCACGCCGCGGTAACAATCACAGCCCACACGACCGTCCACACGACCCTCGGTGCAGCCGCCACGCCAACCCCGCCATCCGCACAATACACCTCTCCCCGCGCCTTCCAGCGCGCCATCCTCGACACGCACAACTTCTACCGCAAAGAACACAATGCGAGTGCCCTGTCGTGGAACAGGACGAGCGCAGCGTATGCCGCGGACTGGGCAGACGCATGCGTATTTGAGCACTCGGTATGTGTATATTTCCCGGCCTTTATCTCTATTATCCTCACCCTACTCGGTATACCATCAGGGGAGTACATGACAGGTGCTGACAAGACACAGGGCGGTCCCACAGGCGAGAACCTCGCGGCTGGCTACCCAAACGCCACAGCCTCCATAGACGCATGGGGCACGGAGCGCGACACGTACGATTTCAAGAAAGCGGAATTCAGCCACGAGACGGGACACTTCACACAGGTTGTCTGGAAGGATACAAAGAGTGTGGGATGTGGACGGAGAGAGTGTGATGGGAGGGGTGGAAGCCCCGGGTGGTATGTTGTGTGCGAGTATTATCCGCCCGGGAATGTTATTGGGTCTTTTGAGGAGAATGTGCAGGAGCAGGTGGAGGGGGTGAAAGGGGGG
>JPJW01002182.1:0-12652 GCA_000750755.1 Pseudogymnoascus sp. VKM F-4513 (FW-928)
ACCGACCCCTGGGTCACTACGTAAGGCGGCCTGGGGTGGGACGGTGGTGGCGCCTAGGGGCGTGCTGGACCGCCCACACTAACAGTCATGCCCTGTGCTTGCACCTGTTGGTGTGCGACTCGAAACCGAAACACCAGAAAAACAACCGACACCTTTCCCTCCCCTTTCGCGCTTGTACGCAAAAGCATAGAAAATGAGGAGCTTTTTGCCCTCATTATTTTCGCGAACAAACACTGTCTTGTCTTGGCCCGCCCAGTTGTTGTCTCCGCAGGGAGCGACGACGCGAGTGGATGGGGGCGCTTCCCGTGTCCCGATTGCCGACCCCGTTTTCTGGCCCGAGTGCTGATTGATGCGTCGGCGAGTTTCTGGGCTAAAAACTAAATGGAAACAGAACTGCCCCTGCCCCGGCGCCTACAAAACAAACACCCTTCATTGGTGATTTATCTGTTCGCGCTGCTGCTGCTGCCCATCGAGAACGATTGGCTGTCGTTATCCTCTATTGCGATGGCCGATTAAATATGGATACTCGCGCCCACCGTTCCAAATGTCCGAGGGGAAGAGACAGTGCACAGCTGAAGATTGATACAAGCAATTTAAGCTGGTGGGTTTTCCCTTGATGGTGCCATTTCCGAGTAAACGGCTCCTGGGAAGGGGGGCGCAATACGAAAGTCATCATCCTGAGTGCTTCATGGCCTCTATCTTGCACATAGCTGTCGCAAATGCTGGCTGCAATACGCGCCCCTCTTGAATGTTTCAAAGCGGCACACGGGTACTGTCGCATCATCTTGCATGACGAGGTGCCATTAATTGCGTCACGTGATGGCGCATCCCGTTGTCACTTCCCGTCGCGATATACGTCATCCCCACTATTCCGGCGTCAAATCCCAACCACGACCCGATATTTAATTGTACAACTCCGTAAGTCGGTTTGATAATTACGGCGAATAGTAATCTACGTTTTGCAAACGAATTTTCGTCCATCTAGAGTTGTGCCGATTGATTATGAGAATTTCCCAAAAATAATTGTTTAGTTGTGGGACGCGCCTAACTTTCCCCACGGCAACGCTTAGCCCAATGTAGCCGAATGTAAACAGAGTAAACACCACCCAAATCTGGGGACCGAGCTTCATCCCCTTTGGGAGATTCGGTCATCTTAATTCAGCTCCACAACAAAACCAATGTCTTGAATAACATCAACATCAATCAGGTATCCGTAGGGACTTGGCTTGGTTCCTGTCATTCATCAACAATAATCTTCTTTTTTCTTTCTTCCTTTCGCCCAATACACCAAGCCAGACAGACACACACCCCAATTGACATCCTCCTGTTCGTGTTCTTCTAATACGAAAAGGAGTTCGATGATCATCATCAACAAGCTTCAATTCGACATTTGACGCGACAAACGCCAACTTCTCGACTCCTGCTTCCGCTCTTCCTCGATCTTTGTTTATACGCCTAACAATATCAATTCCGTGCGGGAATTTTGCAGTCATGGACGCGAAGGTAAGATTTGTTTTCATTCTTGTTGTTGTTTTGATCTAGACTCATCCATCACAACAACATCGACATACCTTCCCCGAAAGCCAACAAAACTTGACACACCTCTGCAATTGCACTCATACCTGGCACAATATATATATATATATATATATATATATATTGCTATATATATATATATATATATATATATATATATATATATATATATATATATATATATATATATATATATATATATATATATATATATATATATATATATATATATATATATATATATATATATATATATATATATATATATATATATATATATATATATATATATATATATATATATATATATATATATATATATATATATATATATATATATATATATATATATATATATATATATATATATATATATATATATATATATATATATATATATATATATATATATATATATATATATATATATATATATATATATATATATATATATATATATATATATATATATATATATATATATATATATATATATATATATATATATATATATATATATATATATATATATATATATATATATATATATATATATATATATATATATATATATATATATATATATATATATATATATATATATATTGCCCTTTGGCAAGACCATCTATCGGGCTTCTCTTGCTAACAACTTTTTCTCAAACAGCCGCATCGTCGGGGTCTCTCCCACATCCACAACGACGAGAACGCAGCTGTTGTAAAGCAACTGCACCAACGCCACAAGTCGACGGGAGCATTGCACCACGCCATGTCTGGTGCCGCTGGCTTGAATGCTGTAGCTAAACGTGCCGCCTTTGGTGATGTGAGCAATACCTCTCGGGCACTCAATCACGCAAAGGACGACCTCGTTGTATCGGTCAAGGGCAATGTCTCTGAGTACATCAAACCCCAAGTGCTGGAGAAGGAGAATGCACTCAGCCGCCCTGCCCAACGACCACTCACTGCGACTGTCAAAAACACCATCTTGGGGCTCAACAAAGCCAACCAGTCTGCTCTCCCAACCACATCAAACAAAATTTCTGCTCTCCCTTCGGTCAACCCGGCCCAGGTCGTAAGACCACGAGCATCTTCAAAGCGCATCACTGCAATCTACAAAGATGAGAACGCCGCGAAACCCCAGCAGGTATACGAGCCTGTCAAGCCACAAAACATTCCTCTCCCTTCGGCTGCTCCACTCCCACCTGTTCATCAGACACTTGGACCGCGCCAACACAAGAGCCAACCGCAGCTGAAGCTCGACAAGCCTGTCCTCCGCCGCACACAGAGCAAGTACATGCACAATGTCTTGCCGACTGTTCTCAGCGATTCTATTCCCTCATCAGGAATCGACTTCAAAGATGCTCCCGTTGCAGAGGAGCCAAAGCTGCCATCTGTGGCAGATGTCAACTACGACACCCAGCCATACAATGCCCCTGTCCAGTCAATGGATAAGACTGATTCTGTTGCTACTGAGGTTGCTCTTCCAACCACCGACGACTATGCCCCAGAGGAGCGCCAGCTTCCAGCACTCCCCTCGGAGCCCGAGGAATATTGGGAGGAAGAGGAAGAGATCTACGACGAGCAAGGCTATACCACTGCCCACTCCTACAGATCTCGTGGCGATAACACTACTGGCGGCGCTACTACAGTCATGATTCCAAAGCTCAACAGCAAGGTTGAGAGAGAGCTTGAGGCCGCGAAGTTGATCGTGGAGGGCTCAAGAACTCGTGAGGAGATTGAAGATGACATGTGGGATACCAGCATGGTGGCTGAATACGGAGATGAGATTTTTGGTTACATGAGAGAGCTTGAGGTTAGTCTTGAATTTTTATTTGTTGTGAATTTTATTTGGCGGGGAGCTCACATGTTGTCGCCATGACGCGACCCCCGGCCCGGCCCTTGTACACGTCACGGTTGACGCCGCAACACCCCCGGTTTATTTGTTTACTATAGCACATGATGGGACCTATACTAACCAACCACACTTGCAGATCAAGTTGTCCCCAAACCCACACTATATGGACAACCAGGCAGAGATTCAGTGGTCCATGCGCTCTGTCCTCATGGACTGGCTCATTCAAGTCCACCATCGCTTTTCGCTCCTTCCCGAGACTCTGTTCCTTTGTGTCAACTACATCGATCGCTTCTTGTCCCACAAGATTGTGTCCCTCGGAAAGCTTCAGCTCGTTGGCGCAACTGCCATTTTCGTTGCTGCCAAGTATGAGGAGATCAACTGCCCATCGGTGAGCGAGATCGTCTACATGGTCGACGATGGATACTCCGTCGATGAGATTCTCAAGGCCGAGCGCTTCATGCTTGGTATGCTCGACTTCGAGCTTGGATGGCCGGGACCAATGAGCTTCCTCCGCCGCATCAGCAAGGCCGATGATTACGATCTCGAGACCCGCACTCTGGCCAAGTATTTCCTCGAGGTCGCTATCATGGATGAGAGATTTGTTGGAACTCCTCCCAGCTTTGTTGCTGCTGGTGCCCAGTGCATTTCTCGCATGATGCTCAAGAAGGGTGACTGGGTAAGTTCACATCTAAAGTGATAACATTATGGGCATGTATGCTAACATTATTAGACTCCTGCACACGTGCACTACTCTGGATATACCTGGACCCAGCTTAGACCTCTTGTGTCTCTCATGCTGGAGTGCTGCAGAAACCCCGAGAAGCACCACGCCGCCGTCTTCGACAAATACTCTGATCGTCGCTACAAGCGTGCTTCCGAGTACGTGAAGACCACCATTGCTTCCGGCTTCAAGCTCCCCCTCGCCCTCCCCGACTACTCTCTCCCCTCCCGCGGAATGATTGGCGACTCGGACGGCTTCATGCCATACGACTCCTACTCGTCTCCCCACGGCATCTACGCCAACAACAACAACATCGTCCAGGTCAAGGGCTAAAAATCAGCGGCCGACATCAATGTTCAAGCACAATCCGTACATTACTCTTTACGTATTTGTATAATTTTTTATTCGACAGGTACGGGCAGGCATCGATGATGGCCTATTAACCAAAATATGGCATATGGCATCTTTCGCCTCGTCTCCGCATCTGCTCTTATTCACCCGGTCATCAAAAAACCAAACATCAACTCTCATACAACAACCATTAGAACGTACTACCTTACTACTACACGGAGTACATAATTTCTTTACTATTCGAAAACCCATTACGACTCTCTCCCTGGTTTTTGTCGGATGATCACTACAGGGTCTCGACAACAACAACAATTCGCAACACACCGCGCTTTCGACTTTTTTATTTTGTTTTCCTTTCCTTATGGCGTTTGCTGTCAGGGTGTTCGGGGCCGGCGTTTACGACACGATACCAACGAGACACATGATTCTCCTTTGCATTTTTGAAACTGGAACCCCCCCCTTTTTTTCCCTTTAGAGAACACAAAAAATACTGGGATGGACTACTGTTGGGCTTTTTTTCCTGGCTTGGGTGGTGTGGCTTTGTTTTTCGAGGATTTTTCCCTCTGTTTGTTAGGGGTTTGGGGGATCAGGAGGGAGCGATGCTTCTGGAATGAGTGAGTGTGAATAGGGCGGTAATAATAGAATAAAAACCTCCGTTCAGGCACATTTAAACTGGCTGGCTTGTATGATTTTTGATTCAGTGATTGATTGGCCTTGGCCTTGCAATGTTTTGGTTCCTAATTGGCTTGGCTTCAGTGCTTGCATATGTGTGTATGTCTCAACTGTCTGTCTCTTCGACATGACCATCCCATCTCACGATGCTGCGCTGCGGTGCCAGTTTGATGCATGCATGCCGGTTGTTCATATATCGGATATTCTTATTTTCAGGCACAATGCAATGTACTGTAGGGTTTTTGTGTTCATGGGTTTATAGTTTACCAGGTTGCGTTGCGCAGCATCTTCATGCATGCACGAAACAAATTCCAATGGATTAAAAGCGGCATGCATCCCTGTTAGTAAAGTAGGAAATCTAGATGCCGGTCTTAGTCAGAGGTATACGTCTATTACATACTGCTCACAAAACAGACGATGTAGATAAAAACGCAGTGAGTAGTGGTGGTGCGGGAGAATGAGGAATAGAGTATACTTTTAGTTGATAGTGGATGAGGGGATGGACAGGCCCTCTATAATACCCCATAGTTGTGTGGGTTAGTGTTGGTCTTTCCAGCGCAGAGGGGGAGTCACATGGTCAGGGAGGTCTAACAGGGCAGGCACATGCGAATAATGGCCCGTCGGGATGTTTAATTACACTAGGGAACAGGTGGACTTTTGTATGTCCTACAGTACTGTTGAAGGTATGTATGGATTATATGTGTAAAAAGAGCAGAAAGTAGGTGGATGGATATAGATATATATTACTCACAAAATAGCAACTGCTCAACTAATATAATACACATCTTATTGCTTTTTTTTCACTTCTTTTTCCTCTTGGTCACGCCACTCCACGTTCCCCCACACACAAAACCAATTTTGCCATTTACCCCCCATCCATGCACCGCTGGTTGGTCTCTAATGGCGCTATCCCGCATTCGATAGGCGCAGGGTGGCGGCATCCGACGCGCCCGAGGCCTCTCGCGCCCCACCCAGGGTAAACACTCCCCTCCTCTAATTGGTCCAGCGCGAAACCCTTCGCCGGAATGCACAGGTCGCGAAATCTTTTTGTATGGAGACCCCCGTGGGACAAATCTTGGGGCTGACTACTGACTACCACCGCGGCCGACCTCGGAATTTTGGGTGACAGGGAAGAAGCAGCGAGCAAGCACAGCAGCAGAAAGGACAATCTTTTTGTAATCTTTGTGGCTTATCCATTCGTTTTTTTTGTGAACCCCTCAACGAACGACGACGATTGTCATTTTTTTGCGATTCTGGTTTTTGTGTTGTGCCTTTTGTTGATTGGAGTAAATAGGAGGCTACTTTGATTTGCATTGATTGAGTTCGAGAGCGACGGACGACGGTTTGAGGTTCTGCGAGGCTGGGCGCTGTGTGTGTGTGTGTGTGTGTCTGTGTGGCGGATTACGACTCAGAGGTCTGCGACACCTTTGTGGCTTTCTAGATTTTGCTTGCACCAGCAACACTCCACGACGTGCAATCCGCGATCATGGCGACTGCTAGTGATATCCCCGTGGCCTCCAAGGTCAAGGAGAGCGTGAAGGAGACACTGCTCGGTTCGGAAGAGCCGGCGCAGCTGTCGGCGCAAACCCAGGCTACGTTCATGAAGCACGCGCATCACGATGAGGCTGCCGGTGAGCTCGTGATGACCGAGCCCGAGTTTGTCGATGCGATTGCGCCCGAGAAGGAGGACTATGTGAGTTTTGCCTACACCCCCCCGCCGATACGCGTCGCTGGCTGTATGTTGCAATTGGCTAATACGACATCTTCGCCCAGCACAAAATCAAGCGTGAACAATATGCGATACTCTTCCGCGTGGCGGACAGGAAAGGCACGGGCCAGATAACGTTACAGGACTACGGCGCGTTCGAGAACCTGCTCGCCAAGCCGGATGCCGAGTACGATATCGCCTTCCGCCTGTTCGATGTCGATCGCGAGGGGACGGTCAAGTACGACCAGTTCAAGAAGCTGTGCGAGCTGAACAAGGGCACCGATAGCATCCCCTTCGACTGGGACTGCGAGTGGGCGAAGCTATACACGGGTGGCAAGCGGAACAGGCACGAGTTGACGTACGACCAGTTCGCGCAGATGCTGCGCGGCCTGCAGGGCGAGAAGATCCGCCAGGCGTTCCACCTCTTCGACAAGGACGGCGACGGATTCATCGAGCCCGAGGACTTCCAGCGCATCATCGTCGGCACCGCGAAGCACAAGCTGTCCGACCACCTCCTCGACAACCTGCGCACGCTGTGCAACATCTCGGCCGGGAGCAAGATCTCGTACGCCAATGTGCGCGCCTTCCAGAACATGATTAGGGAGATGGACCTGGTGGAGCTGATTATTCGGCACGCGGCGGATAGGAGTCCCGATGGCAAGATTACGCGCACGGATTTCCTGAACGAGGCGGCGAGGATCACGAGGTTCTCGCTGTTCACGCCGATGGAGGCGGACATCCTCTTCCACTTCGCTGGCCTCGACGAGCCGTCCGGCAGACTCGGCCTGACTGATTTCGCAAAGGTTCTCGATCCGTCGTGGCGCAGCCCGCTCGTCGGCGCCGTCAGCGATATGGCGGCCAGGAACGCGGCGGCCGTCAAGACGACCTCGCAGAAGGTGATTCACCAGATCCTGGAATCGGTGCACCACTTCGGTCTGGGCTCGCTCGCGGGTGCGTTCGGTGCGTTCATGGTGTACCCCATTGATCTGGTCAAGACGCGTATGCAGAACCAGCGGAGCTCGAGGGTGGGACAGGCGCTGTACAAGAACTCGCTTGACTGCGCGAAGAAGGTGGTGAGGAATGAGGGCTTCAAGGGCTTGTATTCGGGTGTTATCCCGCAGCTTATTGGTGTCGCGCCCGAGAAGGCTATTAAGCTTACGGTTAACGATTTGGTGCGGACGCACTTTACGAAGGATGGCAAGATTCAGGTTCCGTTTGAGGTCCTGGCCGGTGCTAGTGCTGGAGCGTGTCAAGTTGTGAGTATTATACCGTTCCATCGTTGCTGCATTGGCTAATATGTATATTCAGGTCTTCACCAACCCCCTTGAGATCGTCAAGATCCGTCTTCAGGTTCAGGGAGAGGCAGCCAAGTCCCTCGAGGGCGTCCCCCGCCGCTCCGCGATGTGGATCGTCAAGAACCTCGGTCTAATGGGTCTCTACAAGGGCGCCTCGGCCTGTCTCCTCCGCGATGTCCCCTTCTCCGCCATCTACTTCCCCACCTACAACCACCTCAAGCGCGACTACTTCGGCGAGTCGCCCACCAAGAAACTCGGCGTCCTCCAACTCCTCACCGCCGGCGCCATCGCCGGCATGCCCGCCGCCTACCTCACCACCCCCTGCGACGTCATCAAAACCCGTCTCCAAGTCGAGGCCCGCAAGGGCGACACCGCATACACCTCGCTCTCCCACTGCGCCAAGACCGTGTACAAAGAGGAGGGCTTCAAGGCCTTCTTCAAGGGCGGCCCGGCCCGTATCATGCGCTCGTCCCCGCAATTCGGATTCACCCTCGCCATGTACGAGGTTCTGCAGAACCTCCTCCCGATGCCGGGCAGCGAGCAGGACCACGCGCCGCATATGGGCGTTACGAGTGCGGCGACGGGGGTGCTGAGAGAGGCGCAGGGACCGTTGACGTTTTTGAGGAGCAAGAATGCGTTGAAGGTTATTCTGGATGTGGATGAGGATTTTGGGAAGGTGAGGACGCCGGATGAGAAGGGGTGGAAGGCGATCCCGAGGATAGTGGGGGGGAAGGCGTGAGTGGGAGGTGTGTAGGTGAGATGTGAGGTGTGAGCGGGGGGCTCGGGGTTTGGTTGGGGTTTTGTTCTGTGCGTTTGGATAGATCGGGGATAGATCTCTTTTAACATCGTTTGCATGCATTTTTTGCATTTAGAATTCTTCAGAACGCAACGATTAGAGCCAGCAAGCACTGAGTGATGGGTTGGAGGGGATTTAGACTAGAACAGAGACGCGTCCGTTGTATAGTTGCATGATGAAGGGGCGGTTGGAAATTCTCGAGAAGAGAGTCAAGAGGCGCAGGATGCATGTTTGGAATTTTAAATTTGGTTTGTTTTTTCTGTACCTATAACAAATAACACTTGAATATATGCACACACACAGGTCGTGGGATAAATATAAAAAATACAATTCGTTCAGAAAAGCAGTGATGTGGCCTTCTTTTGAAGGAGCAAAAATAAACGTGACCTGACACCCTCGTCGATGTATCAGCGTCGTTGAAACATTGTGGGGGCCGCATTGACGCCCTTCCCCAGTTTTCGGCAGCGACGATCGCCGATCTGTCTCCATCCACTGGACAGCCACCATGCCCGAATTGGCAATGGCGTCAACATCCGCCCATGTGCGACCTGAGCGACGTGTAACTGCCTCTAAATATAAATTATTGCCAGCTTTTACGAACTCGATGATATTTAAGTTTGGTCTCTCCCTGGCATTCATAGCGGGTGCGGCTGCGGCTGCGGGCGTGGTCTCGACGCAGGCGATTCTGAAGGAGAAGCAACAGCTGGTGCTGCAAGAGCCGCCGGCGGAGGCGGTCTTTCCGGGGCCGTGGGATAGGTATATTCAGGCGCCAGCTGATAAATCGCATATTCGCCCCAAAGGCATCAAGTCGACTGAGGGAAGCGTTGAAAATGCTTCTGCGGTTCTGGAGGGCGCTTTAGGCAGCAGCATCTTGACTTTGAAGGCGGGTGGAAATGTGATATTTGATTTTGAACAGAATATCGGGGGACGGTAGGAGTTCAATGCTGGGGGAGGCGGTTGTTTGTTTATACTGACGTTTCTCCAAAGTGTTTGCTTTCAGGTTGCTTCTGTGGTGAATAATACGTTTCTTGCTCTGACGTACTCTGAGTCGCCGACGTATGCGACTGTTGATGGTGATGCTACGAATAATAAACGGCCCACCGATCTCCCGTTGTACTTTGGCCTCAAGAACGGCACGAATTGTGTCGGGAATGACTTTATTCGTGGCGGATTTAGATTCTTGTCCATTCGCCTTCCCAAGGACCCAAAGGAGGACAAGGGGTTTTGGGATACTAGTTCGCAAGAATCAGTTGCAGACGCGTCGAAGAGGACACCGGATGCGACAGTATCTTTGACTGAACTCTGGGTTATCTGCACGGCGTTTCCCTCAAACCAAAATCCGCGGGCATACACTGGGTACTTCTCCAGCTCTTCCAATGTGCTGAATCGCGTCTGGTATGCAGGAGCATACACACTCCAGCTCTCAACGATCGCGCCGACCGAAGGCGGTGCATCCATAGACTACAACAGTATTGTCGATGGCAACAAATCTCCCGTCGATTCGTGGTACTCGAATTTCACCATCAGCAATGGCACTTCAGTCACAACGGATGGCGCCAAGAGGGATCGCATGGTGTGGCCAGGCGACATGTCCATAGCAGTCCCAGGCATCGCTATGTCAACGCATGATATGGTGTCAGTTCGGAACGCCCTCGATACACTCTTTGTGCATCAGTATGGAGATGGGGGTTTGCCTTATGCGGGGCCGCCGATGGGGACGATACACGAGTTTAGCGACACTTATCACATGCATACCCTCCTTGGGGTGTATAACTACGTGCTGTATTCTGGAGACTTGAAATGGCTCCAGGACCACTGGAATCAGTATATCGTTGCTCTGAGTGTTAGTATCGCCAAGGTGGACAAGACTGGATTGATGCATGTGACAAGCTCTGCAGATTGGCTGAGGCCGGGAATGGGGGGGCATAATCTCGAGGCTACAGCTATCCTGTATGACGTGCTGAAGAAATCAATTGAGCTTGCAAAATTCGTCAACGACGACAGAGCTGAGGCGCGACCAGGGGGTCTCTGGTCAACGACCGCTGGTAGAATCAGAAAGGGGGTCGCGAGCCTTGATTGCCCCCGCGCCGGTCTTTTCGCCGACAATATCGAGGACCGCAAGTGTGGAGGGTCCGACGAAGTGCTCCCACAGGATGGCAATTCTTGGCTTCTTACAGCTGGCGTGCTCAGTCTGACTGATCCTCGACGTCTCAATGTAAGCCGGAATCTGAGATCGCGCTGGATTAAACATGGAGCCCCGGCCGTGGAGGCCCCTAATATAATTAGTCCGTTTGCGAGTAGCTTTGAGCTGCAAGCACATTGTGCGGTGGGGGATTTTGACGCCGCTGTCGAACTAATGGAGTTGATGTGGGGGTATATGCTTGACGGGCCTGGGATGACGAATTCTACACTCCTAGAAGGCTACCGGATTGATGGCTCTGTGGGATACCCCGCATACACCCACCCAGCCCGAAATAGCCACTGTCATGGTTGGAGTACCGGGCCTACAATGACTCTTCTGACGGGTATCCTGGGGATCAAGTTTACTGCACCTTTGGGCCGGTCGTACACCATGGCTCCTCATCTGACAAAGTGGCTCAGCCATATTGAGGGCGGTTTCTCGACGTCCCTGGGTAAGTTTGTGGTGAAGTTGAAGGGGATGAAAGGCAAGGACGGGAGATTGGCAGAGGTTTTACAGGTCTTGACGCCGACGGGCACTTCAGGAACTGTGGAATGGGGAGGCAACGAGACGGTTACAAATGGTGGGATGCTGAAGGTTGCAAGATATTTGGATACGCCTGGAGAGTGGATTATGCTTTTGAATTCTACTGATTATGAGGAGAAGAATGGTTTGACCTGGGAATCCGACTCGGAAGGAGGAGGGGAGTTCGTGCCAGACACAGATTGGGTAAAGCCAAGCCAGATCGAGAGGGAAGTTGGAAAAGTGAAGCCACATAAGGTTGAGGAATTATGAGTATGGTTGTATTCTTAGCAGAAGCTCTACGCTCTCTATATACCTAGAAGTATTAGTTAAAGGGGTCCCATGCCCTGTCAGTATCTATAAACAGTATTCATAGCCTTTTCCATGCCTCAAATTCCTCAGCAAGATGCTCCTTCAATTTAACAAAACTCCTCCCAAACCCTTCGCCACAACGCCAACACTTCAAGTCTTCTTTCAAATACCCTGCCTCAGAGGGATCTCGTCTAGGGTCATCCTGCGCCAGGGGAAACGCTTCGAGGGGTATGAAAAATGGGGTCGTAAAACTGTTATAATGTGCTCTATTCTTCGAGCTCTCCGAGCACCTGTCCACAGACAGCACATGCACATGCAAGTGAGTCATCGACGGGTGCGCATGAATCCCCATCATAACCTCACTCTCCCAATCCCTCCCCCTCGGCAGCTCCTCTCCCTCCGGCACCTCAACCTCACCATTCAGCACGCGCTCGCGCGTCTGATCCAGCTTAGACACCTTGCCATACCGCCGCCTTAACTCCTTCGCCACGAGCGCGCGCAGTTTCTTGGACTCGGCGAGTGTGGAGGCCAGGAAGTCGGGGTCCTCGAAGGCATCGAAGGGGTGGAGGAGGTTGCGCTCTGAGCGCGGGAGGAGGAGCGTGTGCACGCTTGATTTGGGGTAGAGGTCGTTGACGGCGACGGCGGTGTCGTTGTAGAAGATTACGTCGGAGGGGGGGAAGGCGGAGGGGTTGTGCGTGTAGGCGCCGA
>JPJW01002183.1:0-48977 GCA_000750755.1 Pseudogymnoascus sp. VKM F-4513 (FW-928)
TTTGGGTTTGGAAAGCTTGGAGGGCTGGCGTTTTTGGGGGGTTATGGGGGATGGATGGGCGTTGGAGTTTTGTTTGGTATAATGGGTATGGTTGATACGCCCTGGTTGGATTTTTTGTACGAGTATTGTTGATGCAGCTCGAAGACGGAGAGAGGGATTGGATCACAAAAGTATGTGATTCAAGGGCGCCTATGAATAAAGATATATAACGAACGACACAGAACAAGTTACTCCAGAGCACTAATCTACTTCTTCTCCTGTCCCCCTCCCTGACCCTTCCCAACCGCCGTCTCACCCGCCGCTTCCAACTCTCCTCCGTCATCTTCGCCCAACCCTCCATCTTGACCAACAATTTCTCCATATCCTTTACAAAGTCCATCGTCCTCGCCGCATCGACCTCGGCCAGAACAACTTCCCTCTTCAACCTTTGCAAGCTCTTCATCCCTTTCTCCGTCAACCCCACCACCACGCCCTCCATCTCGTCTTCCTCTTCTTCGTAGCCGTCGTCGGGAACGGGCGGCTCCCCTCTCTCTATAAATCGCCCGTAGTACCTATAGACAACTGTTGCACTTAGCTTTGGTCCTTCTGCGGTTTCGGTGGATGGAAGGGGGTCTTGCGCTTGAATCGTACAAACTGCAGATCTCTCCCTTCGGGATCGTAATATCTGATGTAGTCTTTACAGGCTTTGTAGACCTTGGTGAGGTTAATTCTGTTTTTTGAAGTTTGGAAGCCTAGCGGGTATACGCACGGCTTGGTAGCTCTCTTCGTAAGTTGGCGGCATGTTTGCTTGAGTTGAAACCCTTGGATTGGAAATGATTCGATTGCAGTGTTTAGATTTCGTGTTTGTTTGGATAATCGGCTGATTTGAATCTTACTTCACACTGGGTCGAAAAGAGGCTTATTTAACATAAGTCTTAATACAAAGGAAGGGATTCAGACCGTAAACATGAGAGTAGACATTCTACCTCCTCATTCACCCATACGCGTACGGAATGCCTTGTATGAAGCGAGTAGATATCTACAAAGGACAAAACCAAAGACTCATATGTATCAACAACACCACCGCATTCGTCTGAATAGAAAACAAAATACACAGCGAATTCTACACTCGCATTCTTAAAAGTCTACGCTTTCATTCCAAGAGGTTGTGTGCCCAATGTTGAATTTCTTTCGTCTTTCCATTGAGACAACGCCCCATCGTAATCTCGTTATGTTCTAAAAACCGCACTTTATACGCTTCCCATTTTCTAGGGTGTCATCCTCAAGCAGGGGTGATGCCATGGTCAGTATACTCCTTCACCGGGACCTCACCCGCCACACCACCCGCCTCTGGGATGGCAGCCGGCTTCACGGTCTCGCCCTTGCCCTCCGTATTATCAATCACATCATCCTCCTTCTTGTCTCCGGCCTTCTTGGCCCACTTCGGCGGCCTGTAGAACTCGGGCTCGCTCCATGGTCCCGCATCGCTGAACCCGCATCCGCCCTCGCACTCGCACTTTCCGCCGAACTGCTTGGGCAGGTTCTCGGCGGGGACCTGGGCGAGGAGCTCGCTCTGGTAGCCGCTGCCGAGGACGTGGATCTTCTCGACGGTGACGGGGTCGAGGAAGCTCTTGATCATGCTGAAGACGCTGCTGAAACCCCAGGGTGCGTTGATGAGATACAACCTGCCGAGGCGCTCGGGGTAGTGGTTCTGGCTCATGGCGGAGGCCTCCTTGACGTACGGGTAGACGGAGGAGATCTTGCCAATGCCGACGCCCTTGAGGTCCATGATGGTGCAGCACGTCTCGAGGAGGTGGCCGGACTTGCGCGAGCAGGCGGGGAGACGCGGGTCGGACACCTTCTCGTACTCGACGGCGAGGTTTTGGAGCATGCGCTCTTGGGTGGTGATTTTGTTCATGGCGGTCAGGTCACACTTGCCTAATTGCTCGATGTAGACGGGGCGGCCATCCTAGGGGGGGTATATTAGTATCGGGACGGTTCAGTGAGGGGTAGTGAGTGGCTGTACCTTGTCGGTCTTGTGGTAGTATTGTGGGTAGTATTCGAAGATCTGGGACTTCTCGGTGTACTCGAAGTTCTGGACGAGGTCGTCGAGCTTGATATCCTTCCTCCACTGCTCGCTGTTAACGAACCTGGGTGTATGTTAGCACTTCCCCCCTCTTTGTAGCTGTATGGGTGAGGTCGACATACATAGTCTCCGAGAGCGCAACATCGAATTTCCTTGCACGGAGGAATCTCAACTGCCTGAAGTCAGAAGCCGTTACTCAAGCAGCGGGGAACCGCACATACCAGAGTCAAAGTATCCAAACGCTCCGTGAATCCCTTCTGCTCCAGCGACATGCGCAATTGGTGGACCTGGGCCTCCTGCTCGGGCGTGAGGTGCCCAGCGTGCCCAGACTGGTTGGTGGCGGAGACGGTTGGGAAGTCGTAGTCGTCATATTTGGGGTCCGTCTTGAGCGGGACGACTTCAGCGGGGGCGGCCATCTTGAGGGCGAAAAACTATATACCGCGGGGGAAGGAAGGAAAAAAAATACTGCTTTTTTTATATTATGAGGTTGGGTTGTTTCCAGAGTGAGACCAGGTGGGATGTACCAAGATCTAAGTGGGAGGAGCAATCTTACGTTACGGTATGGGAAGTGGAAGTCTGGGAAGTGACGCAGGCTGTGGGTGGCCCGCCACCGACCCCACGTAAGCGAGCGAACGATGTGGACGAGCTCCAAGGAAATAGACAGGGGCAACGTGGGGTAAAATGTTCGATGGAGGGATTAATTGTAACGGTGCAACGTCCATGGTGATGATGAATTGGAGATTGGTTTACTCAAACCGCGATAGTTACGCACAGTTATATGTATTTATATATCTGTACAGTGCGATGCATGTCGGTTTTATCGAGTAATATCCGGCGTGCTCACGTGCAAGATATATCCTCGTTCACATGGCTCGCATAGTTCACACGGAAAAAGAGCCCCAGTTTGCATGGATTTTGAAGTCAATATAGTATTCTCAGCCACTCGCAGAGCCCTTCTTATCTGGATCCTCCTCATCGGCACCCTCCGCCTTCTCTTTCCTCTTCATCGTGACGTCCCAGTTGTACACCCGTGCTGTGGCCACCTCCATAGTCTAAGTTGAAGTCAGTTAGCTGTTCGAGGACGAAATGCAGGTACACATACTGTGATTTGCTCCCTGAGAAAGTCCATATCCTCCTCGCAGTTGGCCAAGCTCGTTTTCGCCGAAGAGAGTTTCGACTGCAGGAGTACCTCCGCCTCGTCGACGGGGTACGACAGCATAACGTTTGCCTGTGTCATGTTAGTATGTGTATCTTGCAATCAGTGGAAAGCAGACATACTCCAAGCCATAGATAGACCTCCTCTGTAGGTGGAATATGTGCCTTTGCGTAGAGCGTATCATTAAGCTCAAACGTCGCTTCTATCGGATCGGAATCAGGCTATATTTCATACATCAGCACACCGTCAACACCACAGAGATCGAAGGCTGGGCACCTTTCTTGTTTTTAAGAACCGCACGGTATCGAGCGTCTTCTGAATGTCGGGCATCTTGTCCTTCAACCCAGCTGCTCTCCGCTGCTGGTTGGCCTCCATAAACTGGTACTTTCTGCACACCATTGTATCAGCGCCCGCGCATTCGAACAGGTGTCACCGCAACATACGCAATCATCTCCTGGAAGCTCTTGAGGGTAGCCTCCACATCCGCGCGGGTCGTTACATAGTCCTCGACCTTATCGACGAAGGGCGCATAGGGGATGCCGCGAGGGTTCGTCTGCGCGGCGGGTTTTCTAGGGAAGGCGCGATGGGTCAGCAAGGTCCGACGGCGCAGAATAAAGCTCTGGGAAGGGAGCAGCTGCCACTTACTTCGTCGCTGTGTCCGCCATTTTTGGTATTTATGCCACCGCTAGCGGGGTTGTGGTGTTTACGGGCAGGGCAGGCAAGCTACTTTATCTTTACCTCGATACTTGGGCTCCTGTGTGGTGCAGATTGTTGGCCGCGCACTGCCACAGCAGTTAGCGCCACAGGTGGGTGGACTTGGTGGGATTTTCAGAAATGTTGTTTATGGGCCATTTCAAGATTTTGTCGCAGTCACTAGAGAAGAATGAAATTGGCTAAAGATAATAAATAATATGACTTACATATACACCTACTTTATCTATTATTTCAATTATTGACTTCTGATGGGCCACATGGAGCTGTTTCGGTCACAGTTATCAGATCAGCACCTGTGATAGATTCGATCTTATCTTATCTACAAGACCCACTTGCATGGCCCCTATCGCACTACAAGTATCAAAAGTATCATTTTTGTTGCCCAACGCAACAATACTCCTTACTTATTATCCTCAGAGCTAATATAAATATACTATCTACACATCATTACAGCATCCATATGCACATTAATTAAATGTATAAGATGAGGCTAAATTATCATTTTTATATACTTAAGCTCCTTATTATCCAAAATATACCAATTTATCCTCCGTAAATCCAAGAACGTACACTAAAACAGCAAACAACAGGCCGAAAAACTATCGCAGAAGACATATGCAGCACTATTTCCCTTATCCCCACGCTCCCTGAGTTTGACATGCCGCTTACAACATAGCCACAACAGCAACGAGGGCAGCGAGCATGCCGCCAGCAGGTGCGAGGAGAGAGACACCAGCACCCTGGTCACCACCGCCGGATCTGTTGCCGCTACCGGAGTTGTTGGAGTCGCCGTTGGAGTTACCGTTGGAGTTGCTGTTGGAGTCGCCGTTGGAGTCGCCGTTGGAGTCGCCGTTGGAGTCGCTGTTCGAGCCGCTACCGCTGTTGGAACCACTGCCACTGTTGGAGCTACTACCACTGTCGGAGTCGCTGTCCGAGCCAGACGAAGACGAGCCAGTCGGGCTGGAGCTAGAGCCGGAGCCAGTGTTGGTGCCGGATCCAGAGCTGGATCCAGAGCCAGAGCCGGAACTGGAGCCGCACTCGCTCTGGAGAAGGTCCGCGTATGGGAACTCGACCTCAGGGCAGTACTGGGTGAAGCAGCTGGGAGAGTGTTAGACTGGATATTGGCTAGGGATTATGGAGGAGACGCACTCTGCTCCGCCGATGGCAGCCTTGCAGGCGCAGGGGATGCTGTCGCCACAGTCGTTGAAAGCATTGAGGTATGGGCTGGCGCAGCTCAAGAGGCCACTTTGGTCCCCGCACTGTGTGGTGTCGCCGAGACTCTGAGCGGCAACCATGGTGGCTGCGGAGGCAGCGAGTATGGCGGAGAAACGCATATTGATTTGAGTTTGATGATATGAGAAAATATTAAGGGGTTGTTTAAAGAGCGTATGCAGATGAGAAGCTGGATGGAGAAGATTTGAGTTGGAAAGAGAGAAAGAAAGGGAGAAGGAAAAGAAGGGGGAGAGGGATCGAGACGTATTTGGGAAATATTAGTACTCACGCCACTCCTATCATTTCTCAACGCCCTCAAACGGATGAAGGTGGAGAGGGTGCGAGTGTAGCTGAAAGAGGCCTATTTTCCACATCGAGGCACAGCAAATCCCATCCACCCATTCCAAACCAAACCAATAGGCGTGCTTCCAGCTGAAAAGGCAACACAATAATCACGCCTAGAAATATGGTTGTGTTTGTCCGAAGTACGCTTTCGGAGGTATTGCTGACCCGACAATGATATGGCGCATGGACGTCTAAGTGGCTCGGCAGGGATTACCACGGTTATTTCAGGGCACGATCTACCTGTCAGAAATTACAGCAAGCCACTTTTGCTTCAGCTATGCTCGACTGGGGACTTTACAGTGTGGGCTTAGAGACCAGTGACAGGTGGCATTAGTATTTAGGGGGTGTCGATGAGTTATATTACCCAATTATATCACTTTAATCAGCCCTACACTCCTGTAAGATTGATGCACTGCATGGGTTGCCCATCGGTAAGCTTTCTCAGCCCTCTTTAGCCCCTAACCTAATGTGGTAGAGAACCTCAACTGCCTATGAGTAGGCGTGTGAGTTTTGTTCCCTGCCTATAACTGTGAACCACCTGATTCAGCACCTAATATTCAGGTATCTCAGTATTTTATCACCTGTGAACAAAGAGGTGCATAGAACTCATCGTCCGGTGGGGGCTGCCTCATAGCTATCCCGCGAAAATATCAAGCAATAAGCAAATATAGGCAACTCACAACACGAAGTACTCGAGTACTCTTGGCTTCCTTCCCTCCTCCAACCGAAACCACCTGGTACCGCCTAGAAGGGGAGTGGGTGTATCAGTTCAGCCGCTGCGCGCTAATAGAGGCTTGGAGATCGACAGATGCTGCGCCGCTCCTATAAAGTAACCAAAGCCACATCAGGGAAATATCAGGAGGAGGCGGAATGGAAGCTCCGGCACCAGGTTCGATCCAGAACAGTAGATCCACACGCAAAGTCCCCTGAAGACTAAAACCATGCCGCCGAGGAGACCCGAATCGCGGTGTTTGTGATGCGGGTTCCTTCGGGCGAGAGTTCTGTCAAGTTATGGCGGCAGAACCTCCACCAGTGGGGACAAATCTATGTACTCCAGGACGACGTAGCGAACCCCCCTTCCCACCCCCCAACAGTCCACGTACCTTCTGATCCCGAGGAAATGCCATAGCTGAAATTTCCTTGGTAATTCACCTTCGAGTCGGTGGCGGTACGGTTTTACGTCTGGATTGCGCGTTGCTGTACCTGCTTGCTGTAGCTTCATATACGTGACCAAGATTTCTATTCAGTTGAGAAATCGTATACCTAATACTCCCCTTCCACTTTGGTTGGTCATACACTATTAAACTCTTAAAAAGAAATCATAGAAGGAAAGGTAACTCAAAGCATACAGTCAAGTCAGACTCAGCCAGCCTTCCTTTTCGATCAGATACTCCACCATTTCTTCCCACCACGCTCGCCTTTGACCGATCGGGACTTCCTCGTCGTACGTTTCGTTAACGATGGAAACGTCTAACCATTTCCAAAGTGATTTTACAACTGGCCAGACCGGGGGAACGCTCTGCAGAGTTGATGTCAGCCATGCCTACCTGCACAGGACAACCATTACTTACCGATCGGCAACCGGCACCAGAAACAATTTGCTCAAACCACCTATTAACAACATTATAGTCCTCTTCCCGTATCGATACTATAACCGCAAGGAATATTGGGAAGAATGGGGCCTGTGAAGTAAAAAGTGGCCCATCGTATGGCATTCTTTCGACACACCGAAGGAGAAGGCCGAGTCGCTCTTGCACTAGTGGATGAGATCGGGGCCTCCTGGTTCCTGTTAGTTCACAATCGATGCCATATAACGTGGGGGTACTGAATGGGAATATATCATACCGAAATAGTCTACAGTGAAGGTATATTTGGATTGCCGCGACCCAGGTTTCTCCCGTCAATTCTGTGACCTTGGCAGGGCAATTGACCTTCCCATTTGCGTCAAGATCGCAGGATGCCGACAAATCCTCAGAGTATCGATAGCCATCTGAAAATTCAGACCATTGGTGAAAGTTTTTCAGGCGCTTTTCGAGTTTGGCTGCGCCCATTGGAAAAGCGACCGAATCCGGACACTATAACAACATCAGCATTTGCCAAGGACGTTTTGGTTTCAATCTTCGAATCACTGTATCATACCTCCATAATACGAGTAGATAGATGGGTGATTTGAGCAAAGGTGTGCAGCAATTTCGGGCAAAGCCCAGTACTTCCATGGATCTTCCTGACTCCTCGCTCTGTGCCCTCTAGTAGCCAGCTGAAGGAGTTGTCGTCCTCCTCTCGTTTCAGCGGCGTCACTGGTTGCGCAAGAATACATGAAAGGGCTGTCCAATTCGCATTTGCTAGCCGGGCTGTACTGCTCTGCATGTTTGTCGCTTTCCAGTACCTGTAGCCTGGATCGGAGTGGTCCAAGATTGATTTGGCAAGACGAGCACCACGATACCAGTTCGGCACCCCGCCTTTAGGTTTCCGCAGTTCCCAAATTACAGTCTTACAAGCTAGCTCCTATTTATAAGGGTGTCAAAATTTGTCAAGCAGCTACTCACATCGTCCACTACTAACAGCAAAATTGCAGAAACGACACCGTCGCTTTTGCTGACCTCGTGGGTTTCTTGGTTGGCGAGAGCATCAGTTATTAACGCGACAGCCTTTCGATAATGTTGATTTGTTCGTTCGAGCAGCTGCGTGCTAGGAAGATAATCCAAGACATACGCTCCTGCAAGTGTCAGTAATGCATGTTTAACACACTCGTCTGCGACAGCCATTGAAGCTACGTCTATCATCCAGAAGTTTGTTTTTGAAAGCAACGTCCTGCCCTGGCAGTAACCAACCAAGTCTGCCCCTTACGTTAGTGTCTTTATATAAGATATCGTAGTGAGATGGAATGCTAACATACAAAACCTGAGTAATTTTGCATCTGTCTGATCAAATTTCAGGCCACGCTCAAAGTCTGGCGGCAAATATGGCACAATATCACCTGGCAACGTGAGTGGTACCGGCAGGCTTCGATTATCCTTGGACGGTGCCAGTCTCGGAGCAAATATATTCTTCTTTGCATTCGCACTCCTTTGATCTTCGACGTCTGCAATTCGAAGCCGGAATTTAATATATCCATTGGCAGTGTCAAGCCACAATTGCTAAAAGAGGAGACTTGCTCTATGAGCTTTAACACTTCGGCTCTATTGCTGCAGTTAGGTTAGTCAGACCTGAAAACAGAGACCCTATAGAACTGAAGAAATGCTACGCAACGCCTCGTGTCGCTAATTCCCCAATCATCAGTGCCTTTGCTTGCAAGTGCGCCGGCAAATCCGTGAAGTTGATGACGCGAAAATGGTGGTCAGAAGCACAGAGGAGACGAAAAGACCGTGCATCGTAGATGAAAGAGCGCTAGAAGTGGCAGCGAAGGAGGGCGTACCGAGCCAACCTAGGAAGTGGACGCTGTGACAAAGAATCCTTCAGTTACAGTGCTAATAACCAACCAATTGTCAGCCTGCCTGTCTACCTCTCCTCAACATTGTACAGTACAGTACAGTACATACTTCCAAAGCTAGTGAATGCGCGATTTAAGTCGTACTACCAGCCACGTCACTGCCACCCGCAGGGTTGGGGCTGAGCTGGTTCATTGTTCACGTCAAGCTGCTCACTTCTACAACGAACTCTCTACCTCTTCCTTCTAGCTCTTGCGACCGGCACGAGATTTGTTTCGAATCTTTGGTGTGGTTATAAGTAAAAGACGAAGCGTTCCTGCTTAAGTGAAAAGGGTTGGAGTAACGCGACTCAAGAATGGACCCGATCACGGCAATCGGGCTAGCTGCCGCGATTGTCAACTTCATCGACTTCGCGCATAAGATCGTGACCGGAGCAGACGAGCTATACAAGAGTGCCGCCACCGAAGAACACAAGCACACCGAGAACATCGTCAATGATCTAGACGATGCTGCCACAGATCTTACCAACTTACCTGGCAAGACGAAGCACGAAAAGGCATTGAACAGCCTTGCTGAAAATTGCAAGGGCATCTCCCGCGAGCTGCATAACCTCCTCAAGAAACTCACTGTCTCGGGAGATCGCACAAAGTGGAAGGTTTTGAGGGTTGCGATACGCAATGTCCGCAAGGAGAGCGACGTCGCCAGACTGGTGGCGCAGCTTGAAAAGTACCGCGGGGAAATACTTCTCCAGTTGAGCCTAATGTTGAAGTAGGTTAGCTAAACGTGCCTATTAGTACAGGTGTTAATATGTGAAAACAGTGACCAGCAAGGCTCGATCATACTCCACCTAGACAAACTTGGGGCGCAAGGTCTAAGCCTGTCTAGCGAAAGTTCAGCACAGCTGACAAAACTACGACAGGACATACTCAAAGATGTGACAGAGCTTATGGAGAAAAGCGTCAATCAGCAAAAGAGCGCCGAGGCAGATACTATATTCTCCTTTGAGACTGCAGCCATCATCGAAGACAGGGTTTTAAGTGAGGGCATTTTCGAGGTGCAGCAGTCACTCAAAACCCTGTCGTCGATGATGGCTGCAGTCTCAAAGGAGAATATCATTCTACAGAGCGTCTTCTTCTCCTCAATGAATATACGAGAAAATAATATGGAAAGCGCTGAAGATGGTACTTTTAAATGGATCTTTCAAGAATATGATAAAGTTGGTAAAGAAGATGCCGAAGATAAAGTTGATGCCGTGGAAGATGTGAGCCACAAAGCGATATACGACGTCGACAACCATCTCCAGGACCGAGGTAATCGCACGCCTTCTCTAGATTCTAACGAGGCTACTCTTAAGACAGGCCCTCAGCAGAAGCCTTACTATCATCGAAACTACAAAATCCTCCAAAAAGAACTGGCGAAGAGAGCTACAGCTCGCGATAATTTCACGACGTGGCTGAGATCTGGAGCAGGAGTTTTCCACATCTTAGGCAAAGCTGGCTCAGGGAAATCAACCCTGATGAAATTTCTCTGCTCCCATGGACGAACCCAGGAAGAGCTCCGTATCTGGGCCGGAAACGAAAAGAAACTAGTCTTTGCTCGCTTCTACTTCTGGAAGTCATCAAAGAAAAACATGCAGATGTCCCTCCCTGGACTCCACCGGTCCATTCTCTTCGAGACGCTAAAGCACTGTCCAGAGCTCATTCCTGTCCTGTTCCGCAGGCAGTGGGATATGCTAAGCAACGGTATTCCATTTATTAAAGAGGACCTTATCAGCGACTTCGATGCTCAGAACGCGTTCGAGACCCTAACTAAGAAGGGCTCATTTCCAAAACATCGCTTTTGCTTCTTTATAGATGGCCTGGACGAATACCACGGCCAGATGCCGAGCCAGCTAAAGCTTGCAAGAGACCTGCAGCGTTGGGCGTGCGGAGATGATGTCAAGATTTGTGCCTCCTCACGACCCTACATCCAGTTCGATAACCTCGTTACCTCAGATGATCGAAGGTTCCACCTTCACGACCTAACAAGGCACGATATATACGTCTTCAGTCGCAAGATGATCGAAGATAACCTTCAAGATGATCTCGAGAGGGTTGAAAACTACTACCTTAGGCTGGTAGAGAAGGTAGTCGATAAGTCCGAAGGCGTTTTTCTTTGGGCTCGCTTGGTCGTTTGCTCTTTGTTAGAGGGTTTGTTTCGCCACGATAGAGAGGATGTTTTAGAACGCAAGCTTGATGTTATGCCTCCTGATATCAACGACTTGTACACGGAGCTGCTAGATACCCTAAGTCCTGATGACCGACTACGAGCTGAGAAAATGCTATTTCTAACGGCTTATGCTCCTCCAGATTGGCCACCCGTATGCAGCGTTGTGTACGCCTTTGTTGATGAATTGAGTGATCCAAACTTTCCACCACAGGATGGGAAGAGGCCGGCGTCCTGGCTATCTACCGAACAGACAGCTGAAGATGTTCAATTACAACTTAAGAGTCTAACTAAGGGATTGCTCGAGACAGCGCCTATGTTGGATTTGCAGGGGGATGTAGTTCCAGGTGGAAGGAGAGTGGTCCAATTTTTTCATCGAACAGTTTGCGATTTTGTTCTCACGCAATCCGAACTAGACGATACCGCCGGTCGATTCCCATGGATCACTAAAGGCGACACGTACTATCGTCTCTGGCTTGCTGAATTGATCTTGTCAGATATGCCACACCGGTTAGATGTGTGGGGTTATGATGTACTTGGTTTAGTCTATTTTCGCTTCCGCGACGAAATCCTCCCGGCCGACCTCCTCGAAGGCTTCAGTTGCACTCTTAAGGATGACGATGCTGTGTCAGTCAATACACCGGAAAGTGAGACCTTCAGCGGTTTAAGTTGTGCATCCAATGAAGACAGGGTTTCAGACGGACTGTCATTCGTTAACCTCGCTGCATATTGTGGCCAGGATGAGTACGTTGTGCAACAAACGATGAAAAGTCCAGAGATCTTAAGAGGTCATGGGAGGTTTCACATACTATTGTCTGCGGCGGTTGGGTGTAACATGGAGCTAGTCCGCAATCTCTTACGAAGAGGTTCGTCTCCATTAGATTGCGTCGACTGCGTACCTTTTACGGGTAAGGACAATGAGATTCCTAAGAACACTCTAAGTATTCCGTTATGGATTGCCTTCACAACGCTCTTGGTGGCATATCATTTCGTATTGCGCAGCTGCAAGTATGGCGGCGAGTGGGAAGTGTTGGAACTGTTGCTGCAAGATCCACGACTCGATGCAGGAAACCCCTTATTCCTCGCGGGGAAACACCCTAATGGGCAAAGTACTCATTATATAACCTTGACGCAATTTGTCGAAGATCTTCGTCCACAAAACGCTGATCGATTGCTTGCCTTGCTTGAACGAGGGAACGAGAATTCGTATGTTAATGGTGCGAGGCGATTTCTGCCGAGATTTCTCACCCCATTAAGGCAAACGGACTCTGTGATAGAGAAGGAGACACGTGGATACACTCGTTTACAAATGACCTCTAATGGTTATAAAGATTGGGATTATGACATTGGCATCTTTGGCAATCTAAGGGTAAAACAGCAATGGATAAGTATATGTTAATTAATAAATATATAACGTATTTCCCAATCGAGTCGTGCGCCTATGCGAGTCGTGCAAAATAACTACTAAGACGCGTCTACGTTCTGTGCAACTAATATGTCTCTACTGAGCGATGTGTGTTGGTTGGCGGTAGTTCGCAGGGCGTAAGTAATGAACGGCATGTTACAAGCAGCGGGGAAAATGGCAGTTGCAAAGCGTCGCGGGCTCGACATTAAGGTAAGCAGCGTACTTCGAGTCATTCTTTAAAGCTGGAGAATTGCGCCCCAAAAAGGTGTTCGCATCAACTTTGCTTCCTCGACGGTCAAATTTCTCAGGCAGTACCACATCTGACCATTAATAGCATTACCAAGCTTGTTTCTCTATCAAAAGCAAAGCCCAACTAGTGGAAACATGTCGACAACATATTCGAAGAGCGACTATTTGATTGTAGGAGCAGGCGCGTTTGGGGCCTCAACAGCTTTGTACCTAAAACGGGCCTATCCAGACAAAACCGTGACGCTCGTCGACCGCGGCGAGTTTCCCTGTCCTTTAGCAGCAGCTCATGACCTCAACAAAATCATTCGTGCCGAATATGAAGATATATTTTATATGAAGCTCGCGCTCGAAGCTCTGGGCGTCTGGCGATCCGATCCCGTCTTTTCACCTCACTTCAACCAGACGGGCATCCTCTTTAATGGCGTCGAGGGTGTCGGGCAGACCCTCGTTGACAATTATGTCAAACTAACGGGGACATCTCCTGCAGAGCTCATCAGTCCTGAAGATGCAAAGGGGCGTTTTAATGGAGTATTCAGAGATGCAGATTGGACGGGTGTGACAACCTGTACCTGGAATCCCGAAGCTGGATGGGGCGATGCTGCAAATGCGTTGAAAAGCGTCATTCAAGCTTCCATTGATCTCGGTGTGAACTATGTATCAGGATCAATTGAGAAAATCATCTTCGCGGCTGACGGCTCAGCGACGGGCCTGGCACTCGCCGATGGTAAAATACTCGAGGGTAGCAAAACGATCTTGTGTACCGGAGCTTACACCGCAGAATTGATCGCAGATAGTGCGCCTAAAAGGGGAGAACTTCAAGTCAACGGACGGATGGTAGCAGCCGCGGCCATCATGTGTGCCTTCAAAACTCCCCAGGACGAGATGCCCAAATTTGCAGCCGCCCCAATTATCATCAGTCCATTGGGAAATTATCCAAGTACGTGGAATCCTAACATTTTCTCCTCGTCCTACAACACCAGTCCAATAGTTCCTCCACTTCATCGTTGAAGTACACTGGAGCTGACTTAAACAGGTGAAAGCATTCCAGCAGGACCAAGAGGTCTTGTCAAATGTACCCACGAACGGAGCTTCACTAACATATCCCAACATTCCTCATCCAAGCAAACTTTCTCCATGATTCCTCGCCGCACGCAGCAAATGACGTGGAGTCAAGAGGTGCCACAAGGACTAAAAGACGAGGTGAAAATCAGCAAGAACAAAATATACGGCAACTGGA
The DNA here is from genome assembly GCA_000750755.1 of Pseudogymnoascus sp. VKM F-4513 (FW-928). NCBI lineage: Eukaryota > Fungi > Ascomycota > Leotiomycetes > Thelebolales > Thelebolaceae > Pseudogymnoascus > Pseudogymnoascus sp. VKM F-4513 (FW-928). Next base: position 14,017 of record JPJW01002183.1, read on the forward strand.
TCGAGGGCTTGGAACCTGAATACTACCGAATGTGCTGGTATGTTGTCTTTCGCCCTGCCTCTGTTATTATTTAGCACTGTAACGCCTACTAACTATTGTACAGGGATGCAGTAACTCCCAATCAGGACTTTGTCATCTCTCCTCATCCCAAGTGTGAAAACCTTTACATCGCAACTGGAGGGTCCTTCCACGGTTGGAAATTCCTCGCCAATATCGGCAAATATGTTGTTCAGATGCTGGACGGCTCTTTAGACCCAGCTGCGGCGCAGAAATGGGCTTGGGACCGTAAGGATGATGGAGCCGCGTGTGGATTGTATTTGCCTGCAAGGGATTTGAGCGACATCGAGGGGTATAAAGAGATGGTTGATGCGATAGGAAAGTGAAGAAGAGTGAACCAAGTGCATCAACTGAGGCCGGTCCGTAATGCAGCTACCCTTGAAAGCTTCATTAAACACGCTTCTCTGCGCTGCACCTGTGGTTGCTCGGTCTGGTTCATGATATCGTGGGGCGATTATGAGATAGTGCACAATTTCCCAAATATATCTATAGTCCTCTAGCCTAACTAATTCGAATCCAATTAACGCAATACTGTTCATAGCTTCAGGCCCTTTTTGAGCTGCGTTGCTAGCCCAGCATCGACCTTGGAGAACACGGCAACGGCTTCATGCTGCACTCTCGGTATCGCCTTTCCCAAGTGACTGCAAATATTGTTAACCAGATCGCTTTGCTCATTTGGCCCCGAACGCCCCAGAACTTGCCAGAACATTCTGGGCTGCTCGAAATCTTCATCCGTGACCTCGCTGCTATATCCAGCAACCTTGCCTCTAACCCACTCGTTATGCCCACCATTGCTGACATTGTTGGCTCCAACTCTGCCCTTGAAATTGACTTCTTTGAGACTGGAATTGACGTAGTTTGGATCGCCGCCGTAGTTGGAATTATATCTGAAAGCCCCATCCCGCTGGTACGGTGAGTACACAGGTGATTCTGCCGCATTGCATGGCAGCTGCTGGTAATTGACACCCAGTCTATACCGTGCAGCGTCTGGGTAGGCGAACATGCGTGCTTGGAGCATAAGATCTTCACTAGGCGCGATACCTGGAACCATTGTCGATGGTGAGAAAGCGGCTTGCTCTATCTCAGCAAAGTAATTTTGAGCCTAGCTAACGTTAGTGTCTACGTTTTTTGATACAAATCTCTATTAGCAGTCGGCCCTTTTCACTTACATTGCGGTTCAGTGTCAACTTTCCAACTTCCTGGAGAGGGAAGTCCTTATGAGGCCAGACCTTCGTCATATCAAATATATCCCACCTGTATTTTTCAGCTTCTTCTGGTTTCATGGTCTGAATATAGAGCGTCCAAGAAGGATAATCTCCTTTCGCGATCGAGCCGTAGAGGTCTTCCATATGGAAATCTGGATTCTTGCCTGCCATCTCTTCTGCTTCCGCTTGGGTGAAATTTTTGATTCCCTGGTTGGACTTAAAGTGGAATTTAACGTAGGTGAAGGCACCGTCGTTCTTTACCAGCTTGTAGGTGTGCCCACTGTATGAATTCAGGTTCCGAATTGACGCTGGCTGGCCACGATTGCTGAAAAGTAACATAATAGCGTGAGTACCTTCTGGGTTATTGTTGTGGAAACTGTTTGTCTGTTAGGAATGCACCCGGTTAAATACTAGAGTATGTAACTCACTCCCAAAACTATGAGACCAAAATATTAGCATATAAATCTATGCTCAATAGGCTGGCTAGCTTACCATTGAAGCACCACTGCAATTATTGGCTGGATTCCTCTTATGCGATCGGTTCACACTTGGGAACTTTATCGGATCTCGAATGAAGAAGACAGGCTGGCAGAAAGCACAGGTAAGCATTCAATCTTTATCTTGATACAGCAGTCCACAGCAATCCACACCCAAGGCACTTACAATGTCATTGAAGACGAAATCCTGGTTTCCCTCTTCTGTAAAGATCTTCATGGCCCAACCCCTGACATCCCTCTGCGAGTCAGCAGCGCCTCTTTCAGGCCCTACTGTGCTGACTCGGAGCAGAACCTTGCTCTTCTTGCCGATGCCATTTAAAAACTTGGCGCTTGTGAGGGCCGAGATGTCTTTGGTGACTTCCAATTCTCCCCATGCCCCAACAGCGCTGGCGTGAACAACACGCTCGGAAATCCTTTCGCGAGAGAAATGGGCGAGAGTCTCGATAAGCTGGGTGTCTTGCAGGAGGGCAAGTGATCTTCCTGGGGTGGATGTCGCGTTACCAGGCCGGAATGCTTGAGCTGTGCTTGATGAGGCAACCGGGCATCCTAGGCAGTTTGTCAGATTGTCTATTCTGAATCTAGTGCAGTCTCTGCGGGCCCTTACCCTCTGCAAGTGTGTATGTCGGTACCTGTTCAGTCATTTTTGTTGTATGAAAAGCAATGTTTGGGGCTTCTCAAGTTGTGCAACGGTTTCTTTGGATATAAATAACGATAATATTTTAAGGATATTAGAGAGCTTTTAAGTACAGCTATTATATCTATGTCTCCAGATCTCATGATGTCAGTTTTGTTTACCTGGAAGTTCAGTTTACTTTGGATAGGCCGATCAGTAAGCACCGAGCCACTCTCGCGCGACTATAACAAATTTCTCGCGCGAGAGTCGAAAGCTCCCCACGACTCACATACATTGGTCATAACATCAGAAAACGGCGTTTAATTGGTAAATTAAGGAATGTAACGTTGGTATCTTATCTCTGTGAAGTTCTGTTCCAAAGCTCTAAATGGATAAAGAGGAGTCAGGTTCCAACAAATTCTGGTTATGACCGCCCCTTCCGCACAACATTGACGCGCTATATCAGCCACGCTGGGATAACGCCTCGGGATTCCAGACACACATATTCGGCACTGCTCGGAGCTGCGCTGCCATGTCATCATACAGATAGAGATGGCAGTAACATTAGATGGGGTCATCGTCCTTCGTGTTGCTGACGGTTCCGTCTTGCCGCCATACCTAACGTTGTTCACCTGGGCGCCCACAAAAACAGAGCACAGTTAAGGGTTCAAATGTTGCCCTCGTTAGCCAGGGAGCGTCCAGACAGTTATACTGTCATTTAATAAAGTATCCTAGCGCCGTAAAACTACGCACTCAAGCACTCTATAAATCGGATGGTAAAAGCTTGTTGGACAGTTTGTGCCTAAGGCATAACAAAATATAAACGTGCCAAGTCCACATAAGCTCCCTTCCACATCTTATTATTTGCTATGGGCGATGAGGTCAGAGATCGGCCGGCAGACGGCGGGACGGTATTCGTCAAGCTTTGTGTTATGTTGAGCTAATCTCTCAATGGTCACTACTCGAGCATAGTGCTGTTAGCGTGCATCAGGAACGTAGCCTTACTATTCACACACTGTCTGAGCCTCCTCCTCATAGTTTTACTCACTTTTTTTTTGACCAGCTCCGGTCTATTGCAAGAGATGTCAACTCCTACCCAAAAATTAACTACTATTCGTCGTTCGAGACCGTCGTACAGTTGTAAAAGCTGCCGGGAGAGAAGGGTCAAATGCGATCACGTATATGCTTCCCTTGCTCCCCCGCCACTTCCTCTATGGCCACTCTTTTCCTGACACTGCATTATTGCTTAGGCTCATCCAAAATGCGCGAGTTGCGACCGGAACAACTTGGAATGTATATACGAGGGGGCGGGCGCAAAGCGCAAAAACTCCCCAAGTGATACAGCGGAAAATGAAGCGCCTCTAAAGGTGATGCGACATAAGTCGGTTGCTGAAGATGCTCAGTCCAACCAGGGATACTTGCTAATGCAGAATGGCGGCCGTTCACGGTATGTTGAAAATACATTTTGGGCCTCGGTGGACGTAGGGTAACTGGTCCCCATCCTGCTGTCATCAATGATTGCCGGCTAAGCTCGCGTCGCTTTAGGGCCTGGAGCTGGACTCTCTCCTCTTCGATCTCCCGCTATTCCCACTTGAAGATGTCTGCTGCGCTACGGACCAAGATATGGGGAATGGTGGCTCTCATTATTCATGTCGGCATTACATCGGTACAACGGAGCCCAATTTTTCCTTCTGGTCTTCTCGCCCTGCCGTTATGAGAGAGGGCGTCAAAAACATCATGGACATTCTGTCCGGATTACCTCCTCAAGACACTTGCGACAATATGTATCAAAATTTCGTGGAAACCATGCACCCCCTTATTCCGCTTCTACATCTTCCCACATTCGACAATTTGTACCGTCGATTTTGGGATTGGCGTGCAACTTGGACTATTGGTGCTTCTCTACACGGTGTTTTGACAGAAAACCCGAGTTTTCTACCAATACTCCTCGCGGTGCTGTTTACAGGCTCCATTTCCCATCCTTGGTTGCCAAACAGTCACGCGGCTCTTGGTGATCAGAAAAAGCTTTACGAGATGATTCCAGTCGCCTTGAGCATGGTTGGATTTCCCCACAGGCCATCTCTGTACTCATTGATGGCATTTATTCTTCTCAATTCAATTTTGATTCGAGAAGAGGAATCTCTGAGCTCGTGCTCTTTCGTTGCCGTAGCGTTCCGAGTGTGCCAGGCCATGGGCATTCATAAAGACGGCACAGATTTTGGCCTTGATGAGATTCAAACTGAGGAGAGAAGAAGAGTATGGTGCCACTTGATGCATTTAGATGTCATGACGAGCATTCTATCTGGACTGCCTTTGATTGCGTCGAGCGAGATGTTCAGCGATACTCGTATGATCCAAGAGTTGCGAGACGAGTATATTGGCAAGGTGCAATTGACCGGAGATTGTGATAGTAGTTCGATTGTTGACTTGAACTATGTTCTCACTGCTGGCCGCTATGACTCTTCTTCATGCATGCGGAACATCCTCCTCTGGCAGTTCTCGCATACGCCGGTAAGCCTTGACAGTGTCAAAGGTATGGAAAAAAGTATCGAGGAGTTACGGGTCCGAACAGAAACACGCATCAAGCGGCTCGGGTTGCTTTCGCAGGAAGAATTAAGCAGTCCTTCGTATCGGTCAAATTCAGCCAGTCAAACACCATGTGATGATACCACTGAAGGATCCACGCCCCGCGCGCTTTGGGGAAAGGACTTGCTTTCCTTAATGGTCGAGAAGGCGTACTGTCTCTTATACCATCCAGTAATGCGGCATTCGAATTTGTGGACTGAATTGCGCGCTAGGTATGTAGAGGACACACATGTTCTTCCAATAACAATATAGGTATTAATTGTGCACAGGGCGATCCCACGATTCCAATCCTTCTTGTCAATTTTTATCAATATGTGCACCACGGAAAATTATCTACCCTTTCAATGGCTCTATCCGGGGGCTTATCAACCCCTCCAATGCGTCACAGTTCTGCTAATTGATCTGCTGAATGCCCCACAATCTCCAGAAGCCTCAAAGTCTCAGAGTCTCCTCGAAATACCTTTGCTCTTTTAGGTCCGGAGGGCCGAATCACAAATGGAACGCTAAAGGATTCCTCTTGGCCAAATCAGAGGTATTCTTCAGCTGGAGCTAAGCAGGCTTGGATGAGACTCGAGAAGCTAAGGCTGAAGGTATGGCAGAAGTTGGGGCTAGATCATAGTGTGCTTTGGGCAAGGACGATCGGAAAGACTCCCCGGCAGTCAGGAAGTACTGGTACATCTCAGGCTGGGAGTTCTGTTAGCCAAAACTTTGCACATCAGCCTATACCTTCCGGTCAGAATGCTTTGGTCAATATTAATGCCGGCCTTCCTAGCGAGCTGCAAAAGTAAGTTTCCTGCCCCTTGGATGCTCTCTATCAGGAAGCTAACATCGCAAAGCATGCCGCCTATCGGGTTTAACACTGCCAATTTTGATAATTTGGACCAACAGTATTTATTAGAAGATCAACTTTCCACTGAAAGCAATCTTGAAGGCTTAGAATCCGCTTGGCAAACATTCGGATCCGAAGGTGGCTTATCTGATACTATGCCACCATTCGGAAATATAAACTTCCTTGGCTAATATTATAAATTTTATATTCTCCGAGATGTACCGTCGCTTAAAAAATGTGTTCTATAAATGTGAAATAGCAAGCCATCTAAAACTTTGACCAATCTACCACAGTATACAGCAATTATCAAGGAGTTCAGGGCAAGGGGGGTTTGTGTTCGGCCGGCCCAACGGCCGCTAACCGCCACCACGCCGTTAAAACCGCCACCCCGGACGCACAGACCGGCTTCTACCCGTGGAACCTATCTCGAGCGAGGCTTCCTCCTCGCCCCTGGATAGCTCGGGGAATATCTCATCCTGACTGATCAGGACCTCTCGCAGATTAAACAAGCTCCACCTATGACGATTGTTCTATAACACACGGAGACAATGGTGGAAGAACACATCCTTTCCATAATCAGTATCGCGCCCTCGGTGTGGTGTGAATCTAGATTTGGGGCGAACCTACTCCACACCGCGACTCGCGCGAGAGGAGTTGTCCACGCAGCATAGAAACCCCGCACACTGATAACACCGATAGCATGCGGGGTAAAATATGGAAGCTTTAATGGATTCCAGTGAGGAAACCGCTTCTTTCGTCATAGGATTGAATACATCTAGAGATTCCGCGTCGTGCAACAGGCCAGTCCACGGCCTATTGTTAGGCATTCTCGCGCGAGAAAGAAGCTGCGCAACCTACAAATTATCTACAGAAATGCTTAAGCCAGATGATGTCAGTGTCGGCGAGCATCCACGAGGGGGTTTCAAACCTCCTATATAGAGGTCATCTTCCTCGCTGGAAACCAAGCATATGTTGAACAAGAACGATAAATACTAGCAACTACAAGAGTTCACCTTCAACTATCTTACTCAACCAATATACACTTCATCATGTCTGTTCAAGACGGTGCCCGTTTCGACTTTATCGTCGTTGGGGGTGGTACGGCAGGAAATATCGTTGCCAGCCGCCTTGCGGAAAATGCTGATGCGAGGATTCTTGTCCTTGAAGCCGGCATTGGCAGCTCCGAGGTTAACGAAGAGATCCGAACTCCTGCTCGAGCAATGGAGATCCGTGGCAGCCAATACGACTGGGCTTACAAGACGACCATGGTCAAGCGTGACGACTACGAGCGTCTTGAGAAGCCTAACACCCGTGGAAAGGCACTTGGAGGTAGTTCATCCCTGAACTATTTCTCTTGGGTGCCTGGTTCTAAGGGCACCTTCGATATGTGGGAGGAATACGGAGGAAAGGAGTGGACCTGGGATCCTCTTGTTCCCTATCTTCGGAAAAGTGCGACTTATCACGATGACGCCGGCTTGTACTCACCAGAGCTGAAGAAGATCGGTTCTGGCGGACCAATTCCGATTGCCCATGCCGAACTTATGCCTGAGATGAAGGGTTTCCGCGATCTCGTCACTCAGGGCTGGAAGTCTACCGGCCAGCCCATCACCGAGAATATCTTCGATGGCGAGATGCTCGGTCTGACACACAGCGTCAACAGCATTTATAAGGGTCGCCGCTCAGGGAGCTTCCTCGCCGTCTCGAACAAGCGGAATATCACCATTCTTCCCGAAGTTCATTCGAAGAAACTGATTATCGACGATGCTGATCACACAGCTAAGGGTGTGACTGTGATCACAGGCTCTGGACAAGAGCTTAGTTTCTATGCTACCCGGGAAGTCATCGTCTCTCAGGGTGTTTTCGAAAGCCCTAAGCTCCTGATGCTTAGTGGTATTGGACCTGCGCCTGAGCTGGCTAAGCACAATATCCCTGTGGTTGTCGACCCGCGCCATGTTGGCAAGCACCTATTGGACCACCCTGGTGTTCCATTCGCACTCCGTCTCAAGGACAATTTCTCAATGGATAGTCACGTCCTGCGAAAGGGTCCATTGCAGGATCAATCTTTGTCGGCATACTCTAATGGTCACACTGGACCTATGGGATCGCCTTTCCTCGAGTTGATTGGTTTCCCTCGTATCGACAAGTACTTGGAAAAGTCACCTGAGTATCGCAAGGCAAAGGCTGCTAATGATGGCCTTGATCCTTTCTGTCCGTATGGCCAGCCTCATTTTGAGATTGATTTTATCCCTCTGTTTGGTAGTGCCTTCCAGTGGCACTACCCACACCCGAGGAAGGGCAGCTACATGACTGTTATGGTCGATCTCGTTCGCCCAGTCTCTGAGGGCGGCGAGGTTACACTAAACAGCGCTGATCCCCTTCAGCAAGCAAACATCAACTTGAATTACTTCAACAATGACCTCGACATCATTGCTATCCGCGAAGGCATAAGGTTCACCTACGATGTTCTTGTGAATGGCGAAGGGTTTAAGGATATCGTTGAGGACGAATATCCTTGGGAGATGCCACTGGACGATGATGAGGCGATGAAGAGAACTGTGTTGGATCGTTCTCAGACCTCATTCCACCCTTGCGGTACTGCCCGCCTGTCCAAGGATATTCAACAGGGTGTGGTGGATCCCAACCTCAAGGTTCACGGAATCAAGAATCTCCGTGTCATCGACGCTTCTGTCATCCCTGTTATTCCGGATTGTCGTATCCAGAACTCAGTCTACATGATAGCTGAGAAGGGTGCCGATGCTATCAAGCGTGACCACGGAGACCTTTACCGTTAAATTGGTTGTGGCTTAGGATCAGCTCGAATATAAATTCTCGGGCTTAACCTGAACGTCTTCGTTGCTATATCTCCTTTTAATATATTGCGTTTCCATCTTAAGTTAGGGGTGAGAGCTACATTCATACTATGATGGGAGAAGGGGTATGTGAAATATAACTCCTATTCTACACGCAACCCCCATCCACCTCAATCTTTGTGCCCGCAGATGCCTGTCTGCCTATCTTGAAACCTTATTCCACTCATCAATAACCCACACCACCAATTTAGTTTCAGGATGGCTAAGATCAATGCATAAGTCTAAATATTATTTTATTGTTGTACGCAACTCGCTTGTGTGCGCGACTCTTATGTAAAATACGTTATATATACTATTTCCCGGGTCCTATTTCCGTAATCCTCCTAGCCTTATCTGCTGGTAGTTCGTGGATGGGGTTCCCCGCCGTCTCAGGGATGTTACCCATAGTCCACATCTCACTCTTCACTGGTTGTACTGCTTTCCCTCCCGCTTCGGGGATATTACCCATAGTCCACATTTCACTCGTACCGTGTGGTACGGATTTATACTTCTTTGACAAGCCTTTCTTCTGCTGTATACGTCGCCAGAAGAGAATGCCCGCGATAATGGCAATAACAGCCACGCCTCCAACGACGCCACCTGCAATGGCTCCAATGGGCGCTTTCTTTTTCGGAGCCTCCTGGTCCGTATTGGTCGAAGTCGAGTCGCCACTACTATCAGTACCAGTCGGGGTCCCAGTCGACGTTCCGGACGTGTCCTGGGGTGCATCCGTTCTCACGAATATTTTCTCTAGATCTGGATCACTCCACAGGGGGTAGGTCCCCGTCGTCTTGTAGCTGGCTGTCACTATATCGGCAGGCTTATACGCGGCCACATCAGGGTCGTATTTGGTCGTCCATTCCAAAGTCGTCATATCGAAAAGAGCCAGCCCGTTTGGTAATGCGTCGATCTCCGTCTTGCTTATACTACCCTGTGTGTCACCTGGAAGACCACCGATACTGATCATCTGGCGGTTATTTACCCGTGTGCAAGTATGTGTTGTTCGCCAATACTCCGCTTTGTTGGGTGCTTCGATCCATGTGAAGGATGGCAAGGTTAGGATGTAGACTTTTTGTAGAACTTCGTTGTCACGCGCCCCACGATCAAAATTGGAATATCTCCCTCCAAATATAAAACTATGCAGACATTAGCACCCGTGTAGTTGAAGGTTTAGAATAACCAACATCTCGTATGTCCCATTGTTGCCCGTCGAGCCGGCAGAAGCGGAGCAGAAATTCATGCGGCTAGCAGGCGCATTCGTCGCCGCTTGCTGGTACAACCTCTTAGATCCGATATCATACACCGTAATCACGTCGAGTGGGGCTGGGGTTAGGTGATCTCTAGTGGAGTCTGCAGAAATCTGGCCCCCAAAATAGAGTATGACCCCCTTGGTTCCAAAGACCGGGACGTACTGTCCCTCGCCGTCGGTGAGACGGGTATTCAGGGTTGTCGGCAAAGTCATATTTTCATATTTGCCAGACGTAAAATTGCTAATGAACATCTGACTCAGCGCCTCGTCACTGCCGCCAGGTGTTCGGTAGTAACCTCCATATATGAAATGGGAATCTTCTGTGGTTACATATTGTCCGGCAACGGTTTGAAGATTTGCAGCAGGGCCGCCCGAATCTCCGATATGAGGAGACCAGCTGGCGCTTCCATCGCTTTTGGGTTGGAACTCCCATTCTTGGGGGGATCCTATATAAGACGCGGCTCCGTTTTTGTTATATTCCCAGCCAGCTACGGATCGAACTATGTCTTTTTTCGAGTCGTACCACAAGTCAGGTCGTTTTGAAATTGGTGCAGTTGTTTTATTCCGCTGGACAGCAACAACAGAGTCCGTCGTCCAAGATTTAGAGAGGTCGATCGCGAAGGTCTGTTCATCTGGGGGATGTCAGTTATGGGCTTTGTTCAATCAGTTCAGCACAATCGACATACTCCACTGAACACTGGCATTGGCGCCGGGATGGCCCCAATTCGCCCAAATTTCGCCGCCATCAATGTACAGCCAATTTTTCGCAACCAAAGCTACAGTAGCGCACCTGTCAGTAAAATACGCATGAGCCGAAATCTATCCGAACATACCACTTTGAAAAAACCAGTAGGCGAAGCCAGTCGGAAGGAAGCTAGATGCCACAGGTCCGCTAGCAAATAACAAAACCAATACAGCGCTAGCCAACCACGACGCCAGTTGGTTTCCTATCATGATGGCGACAGGCGTTGCGGTTGCGACCTGTTCCTGTGCAGCGCGAGGGGCAGACGCGGTGGGTTATAAAGGTACGGCTGGAGACAGCTGCCAAGAGAAGGCTGAAATTTAATTTGGGACCAGACAGGTCTCCGCGGGCTGTCAAGATGTTCTATCCAATTGCAAAAAAGTAAAAGTAAAGGATCCAATTTATAATGGCTACAACAGGGGGATGATCTACAGCGAATCTACAGCCTACGATCTTAATTGGCAGGTGGATCAGCTGTGAGGTCCAGCCTTGTCCGACATTGGCAGTCTAGCCGTCTACACCAGGGGTCGCCGGGACGTGGGGTCCATATCTATTTAAGTCTATATTACCTAAGCAGAATGGCCCCTACTACGGTATTTTTAGTAGTTTGCTTTTGACAGCTGAGGGCATCACCGTCGCAGAAAAAGCTCATAATCCGACAGGTTTGGCACAGTCACATAGAATTGACCGTCTATGCCAAGTTAACGTCCCTGTGCCTATCGGTTTTTGGCTTATTACTGCCAATTTGACGGTGCGCCGGTAAGGTGGCGGCGGCATCGTTCGGACCGGGCCGATGTCTTATCTCATAGCACGTCTTCTGCTGTATCCATCTGAGCGACCATTGCTCCCCCCTTCCTCCCGAAAACAAAATCACTCAAGATGACAGATTATCGTCTACATCCCCCCTCGTGGCCGTTTTGAGACTATGAAAATAGTGGCTGTCTGAACCTCCTTGCCCCCCGTGCTATGATCGATACCAGTGAGCTCGCGGTACACCAGTTCCTTATTAAACTTGCTTCTAATCGCCATCTTGAAATACGGGTAGCTCCACTCCATTACTAGTACGCCTCCTACGTTAGACTTGAAGCACAGCTCTCCCCTTTCGCCGAGATCAATCACGTCCCCTATACTTGAAAACATACGATCATCTGATGGATGCAAGATCATGGAAGACCGGAGAGCAGAGTGCCCGGCTCCGCCGCATGATATACCCTTGTGATATTTGAATTCCAAACACGTATCTCCAAATGCAGCCAGGGTGCACTCGGTGGTGGTATCCTTGAGCATCCCAATCCAGCTATGTTCCTTCGGCAACATAGTTGCGAGTTCTGGCATCGCCGCGCACGGCGAAGATAAAAAGACGCACAAGTTATCGCTTCTGTCCACGCCGGTTTTACTCAGCATCTTTAGTCCTAGCATTACCGCATCATCAAACTTCTTCTTAAACCGCGCGTCTCGCAGACGCGTGGGCCGGCGCGTATCTTCGAGAGTCAGGAGATACTCGTCGCGGTAACTGGGTTCCTCCCACGCGAAGTCGCGCAGGAGGTGGTGCATGCACTGCAGGCGGAGGAGATGTGAGATAGAGACGCGCTGCGCGTTAGATGTGCACATTGAGATTTCCACGCCGTGTAGGTCTTCGAGGAGCTTGGGGTCCCGGAGATCGGGTTCTAGGGCCCAAAGCTGTATGAGTATTTCCTTGAGGTTCTGCCCTGCAGCACGTTTGTAGTTCCTCGTTATAGTGGCGTTGACTCCGGCGTATCCCACTTGGAGCTGGTATTGGTTGGAGTCATTGTAGTGATAGGGCCTTGATGCGCCAACGATACAGAGCCGTTTTGTTTCTTGTAGTCGCCTTCGGGCTTCGCTAACTAAGATTGAACATCGAGGATTCGCAATCCAAGGTGTAGGAGGGGTAATGATGGGGGCGTCAGTTGGTGCTCCAATTAAAAGCCTCTCCGTGCCATCAAAAAGATTGTATGTGAGATTTCTAGTATCGAGGGCGCCATCTTCTTGTTCCTCGTCAGATACCCAATGACAAAACCGTTCCTCTTCCAGTTTATCAGGTGTGCGCTCGTCGTGTTTCCAGGGGATGATGTAACCGTTTCCCACAACATATGCGGTGTATCTTCCAGGGTCGTTTTGGTCCCTCAGCTTCCAGACCGGGCCCCAGATGTCGCTGAAGCTACTGATAGTCGCAGATATGTACAATGGTGAAAGTGGGTTGCAGCTAGGTGGACAGAATACCAAGACACCTTTTCCGGAATGAAACGCATCTAGACACTGGAGCTTGCAGCGACGAAAAAAAAAAGTGTCCATTGGCCTGTTGGTCTCGCCACGTAGTGGTTCAAAAATATCTATCAGATCATAATCTGTAGGTCCTCCCAAATTGCTGCTGCAATGAGCGCCAGCGTAACTGACAACGGCGAAGTCCAGCGCTAATACTAGGGCAAGAAGTGTATCAACCTACAATTATCAGAGTCAGCTCTGCGAATTACAAATTATTGACCTCTAAAAATTCAACACTGTTAAATATCAGAGTATTTCGTGTGTCCCAAAACCTACACCACGTTCTTGAGGATAAAACCATAAAAAATATACATACAACTCCTAGTACAGAGACTGGTTCATAATCTTGAGAATTTCCCGGATTTATTTGTAGAATGCTCTGGCAGTATTGTTTGACCGAAGGTGTGTTTAGAAAATCCCATCGGGTATTAATGCTCGGTGGGATTTCTGATCCACTTGAATTTATCACCAAAGAGGCGGCATCACGGAGAATGTATTCAAGCTCATACACCAATCCTATGAAATCCGTGCTTTCAATTGGCAGTAGCGTGGCTACATCCAGCCGCGTCCTATCAAGAACTAAGACGGAGAAGGAGCCGGCGCAGAAGTTGGATTGCTGGAGCAGCTTCAGGTTAATAAAGGTCTTCACTGTTATATTTCGGCAGACCCGTATGTCGTTGAGTTCCCGGCTAGCTAAGTTTTCTGCAGATTTGCATACCATTGTTATCTCATCGTCAGATGTATTTGTCGGGTCCCTTGCAAGCGGGTCATGAGAAAGACGATTTGGTATAACACGCTCTAGCTCAGAAGGTACAGTTGGGAATTGAATAGAAGGCATTTGGGGATGGTGTTGTGTCCGGGAGAATACTCCGTTGTCGTACACCTTTTTTTCGAGCTCCTGAAGAGATGAGATATATTGACTAGGATGAAGAAGCCTCGAGCGAAGGTCTTCTAAGTTATAGCTATGATTTAACACGCCCTGGAGCTTCGTTTCATCGTTGGGCTCACTATCAACTGTGGACTGTAAGCTCGTAGTCTCCATAACAGACTCATCGGTTACTTCCGTTATTGTATTATTATCTTCCATCAACTGCGCATTTTGTAAAGCCTTCAGTGCGGCATTGCTTGTGATTTTGACGCCCTGGTGCTGGGTAGGAGTCTTTTGATCAGGGTAGGAGTCTTTTGATCATCAAGAAATTTCGGTCTTAAAGAACCAGACCAGAGAAATGGATCTTCTTGGTCAGAGTGTGTTCCGCAAAGGTAACCGATGAGTATAGTTTTCTCTTGGACTGGGTGGCCTTTTGTTCCAGATTCTCTACAAAGGTCGAGTGAATGCCGATAGTACATACATCTGCAAATAGCGTATCTCTCGACGATACGGTAGCACATAGTAGTAGATATGCCGTGGCGTGTCTAGAGGTCTGTTAGGTTGACTTGTGTTGATTATAGATCAAAACGCTGCGAGATGTCTAATTGTATTGAGAGCGTTGAGATACATTTTGGCAAGGCTGGGGATGCTGCCACGAATACAATACATGGGTAAGCCCCCAGGGGCCTAAAGCTACCACTCAGATTCGACTTGAAGTACAGGACGGATTATATTTACGGCGACCAATGAGAAAGAAACCAGTACGGATTGCGATACATGTTCTTCTAGAATTTACCGTTTCGGGTGTAAGACCCTCGGTATTCCCAGCCGGGATGTGCGGCATCCCCCCAACGAATAAATCTAGGATGCACTATCTCGGGTTGCATCAAAAGTTAGGGGGACTACTATATCGCTAGTAAATAAATGCGAACGTTGCGTGGCTCCTCGCGATGTGCCATGAGTGATATCGCAAGTTAGTTTAATAAAGCATTCATATTACGAAACGTCTATCATCTTAATCAAAACATATATGCAAATGTATACGCCGCTATCAGCTCTTATTGTCACCTTATGACAACAAAGGTCTCCCCAAGGCTCAAAGTGTTCCAACATATCTCGTTGCTAGACAAGGCTCGCAGTTTCTGTCTCCTGCAGATTCACCGGCTGCAACTAAACCATGACCCTGCATTTTACTCCGTAGGGAAATAGGCCATTGCACCGAGTTTATTATATATTGGACGCTAAGCATCAAGCTCCTCAAACTATTGGCTCTCCAAGGCTGAAATCGGCAGTGGCGCTTCCTGGAAAGCATGTCTTGCCATGTCCCCTAGTGAAGCTGAGTTTCGAGCCGTGGTTATCCCTGTTCATTCCGATTAGGCCTAGGTTCAAGCTGATTCCATTACTCCATTACATATAAGGCCTTCTTGACATTCACACACCCTAAGACTCTAGATATTGTACAAAGCAACTCTAGGAACCTAAGATGGGCGGACCTCTTAGTGGCAGTAGGGTTAGAATTGAAGAGGGACCTAGAAGGGAGCGTTCGCCGCCAGATCGGCCAGGTTGAGTCTCCATTTAGAAGGCGCAATAGCACCCAGTCCTCGGTTTATGCTCCGTCAAGAGCAAATACATTTGAAAGGCGACATGGTTATGATGGTTCTGTTATTGTTCGAGCTCGAAGGGGGTCTTTGCCGTCATGTATCTCACCTGCTACGCGCGTAAGGTCACCTTCTCCAATTCCGCGAGAGCGTTCGCGAGAGCGTCGGCGAGATCGCTCACGGGCATTGTCGCGACATCGTTCGCGAGATCGTTGGCGGGATCGTTCTCGAGAGCGTTCACGAGAGCTTCGGCGAGATCGCTCACGGGCATTGTCGCGACATCGTTCGCGAGATCGTTGGCGAGATCTTTCTCGAGATCGTTCACGAGAGCGTCGGCGAGATCGTTCAAGGACTCTATCGCGAGATCGTTCTCGAGATCGCTCGCGGGATCGTTTGCCACATCATCGGCACCATTATTTGCCAGATCGTTCACGAGAGCGTTCAGGAGGCCCATCGTCAATTTATGGTCCGTCGAGAGCGAACACATTTGAAAGGCGACATGGTTATGATGGTGCTCTCAAATTCCGAAGGGATCTTTCCCCGCGTGCTTGGTTGACAGAAAGCCCACTTGAAAGACACGAAAGAGCAAGTCCAACCCCATCCGGGAGTTACGATAGCCAAAGACGACTGGGTACAGTTAACCGATCCTGGCATACAGACGGATGTTAGCACCAATCACTCTCTAATATATATTAGTAGAGCAGTTTTAACCCAACTTTAGACAACCAAGAGGCGTATCCTCCAGAGTTATCGGACAGTGAATCAGATGATGGCTACGATGACATTGGTTTAGCGGCTTATAACAAAGGAGATGGCGCCATGACCGACCAGTCCAGCCTTAGAGCCTCAAAGCTAAAGGCAAAACTAGAAGCTAAATTAGGTGAGGAGGAACCAGCAACCGATCCTCGCCTACAGCTGGACTATTCTCCATATGCAAATGAGAAAAAGGCGACATACGATGTGGTATTCTCGGTTTTTTTAGGTCCAGATGAAGCACCTAAGATTTCAGTGCACATTGAATATTTACCCACTCCTTTCGTTCCTCGGCAACATAGTCAGCCTCTATTCCGATGGATGTAAGTATTCTACAAAACTATGTAAAGAGGGCCACTAATAAACAACAACTTTTAAGACATTTAACGCAAAATAATATGGATTTTGACCATTTCACTGTTTGTTCTTCTCTCCCGCAGTTAGATCCAACTAACAAAATACGCAGCAATGTGCACAAAGCATGCTAGGTCTTCCTAACGATCAAATTCAAGGTGTATTATCATTTCTCCAACGTGTTCGCAGCGAAATGGAGATGCCGGTTCGATGTGGCAATGAAACAATGGGAAACTACATGAGATATGGCTTGTGTGTTAAGAGAGAAGGAGCCAAAAAAGCAGATGGACTCCTCCCCCCAACCTATGTTTTCTGCTCTATGCCATATCACAAACTTGCGCCGTATTCGCGCTTGAAAGCAACTGGAAACTCGCCAGCCGGAAACCCGCGACTACACCCGGTTCTAACTTTATTGCAAACGAAAAATCCGTCTACAACCAAACAGAGGGATCTTCAGCAGGCTGTCCGATCTGTTGGTGGGAAATCAACAAACGATGTTTTTCATGTTGCGAGACTGTGGTTCTTGATTATCAATAATAGTAGGCAATCAACTCTTAATATATACGCTTGAATTACATTAACATGTCACAGAGTTTATAATTACAAGCGCCAATGGCCTTTCTGGTCCTATGATACTAGGGGAGCATTCGAATCTTACACTTATTCCAAGACCTCGTACTCAGCGTTCATACACGTCTATTGCACCTCAAGTTATCCAAGTCCTGATTAATAATCGTATCTATGTTCTCCCACTCTCTCAGTGTGATTCCTGGTTTGTACGATACATCTTAGTTGCCACTTTTATGGATAGGGGGTATATACTAAGATCATAGCAGAAATTTACTCAAAGTTTTGTGAAATATACCAAGTACCTCCACGATCAATATACACTTAAGTGCAGAGGGATCAGGGTTACTCAGGAGCTATGGCCAGTAATTGTTCACCAAGCAAAGTCAAACCTTCTCTGTGTTGTTATTTCTCCAAGGTAAGTAATAACGGTTGCCTCTCCATATTTATATTGTATCTAATGACCATCAGGAAACGGATAATTACTCGTGGCCTTAGCGAAGGTGTAGTAGACGGAGAATTAGACTCTACATTGCGGCCACAACCTTATAACGGCGACAAGCTCTCCGGCATCTCTGAAGCTGATTCGATCCGCTCTAGTGATACTTATAATGATAAGCCTCTGTTAGAAAAGATCGACAGTGACAACGAGGGTCCTCGTATGGAAATGATTGAAAGCGACAAGGATGAGCCTCTTAAAACGGGGAAAATTCCGCGGAAAGACGAGCCTAAACCAACAGGAAGTAACAGAAACTCTTCTCCGCAAGCCTCTCATAGCAGAAACCCCACGTCAGCGCATCCGGTTAATCTCCGCGAGTTCCATATTCTAATATGGATTGCTCTGAGTTATAGAAAGACCAAGTTGGCGGACTCCAACTCTAATGCAGCAGATGAACAACCCGACCCTACAAGTCCACAAGTCAGGATCGACGAGATGCCGTCAAAATCAGATGGCGACTTAGTAAATGACTATCTCAAATTTATGCATTCGTGGCTGGAAAACCGGGGAAAGAGAAAAGCCAGAACGCTCTACCATAAGAGCACGGAGAAGACACTCCACGATGTTGAACGCGCTATGCTAGATATAGTGAAGTCGCGCGTGGATTTGCTAAAAAGTGATTCCAAGAGTCGTCTGATTCAAGCTGTGAAATCGATATTCGCTCTTTTTCTTCCCTTGGACCGGAATGATATCATGTGTTCGAAGCTTTGGGGGGCTTTGCACATGGTGGTTACGGCGGTAAGTGATTCAAAGCAGAGGAATGTGTTATATCGCTGATATCTGATAATCTGATATAAAGCCAACGACAGCTGATGAATACTCGTGGCGGTTCCGCACAGACGAGACCGTCAAGAAACTAGTCGAAGCAGCAAAAGTAGCAAACGCCATCAAAGTCCAGCTTTCCGCAGGAAACGCACCGCCGCCTTCAGAACTGATAATGCCTCCTAACGCTCTCCGCGCATGGCAGGAACTGCTGCTCTGCCTCCTTTTCTGGTCGCAGCCAGACATTAACCTCTCCTGCAGGCATGCCACACGTGCGTTGCTGCTGTTGCGGGACACGCACGACGACATTCTCACTAATCCCACGGCCAAAGAGCTCCTCGGGCTCGAGGCCGTGCTGCCGAATGGCTTGGTAGCCATCATGATGAACCGCGTCGTTGCCGATTTTACAGACAGACAGCTATCGCTTGTGGATACGTACTTCGAGTATTTCAAGCAGCTTGTCAGTATTCCCTCGCGATCCACCCCGCATGTCACTCCTCCTTGTTCCACGCTACCCCCTCTCCCCCCCTCCACACACCTTTCGCTACACCCCCCTCCTTTCTTGCTCTTACCATTGCTGATCAAGGCACATACGCTACATAGGAAGTCAAACTAGGCAACAAACTACTGAACCGAGGCAAGCAAGCGACGATCCATGACTTCATTCAAGAACTCAAGATCGTGCACGACACGCTCCTGCAGCAGATCTGGATAGAACGGGCCTTCCGAAACGAGCTCATCAATCAGGAGGATGTTGTGAATCCGGCAGCACGCGGACCCTGGCCCCTAGATCAGGGGGACTTTTTGTTGATGAAGCAAACGGATATGACGTTGCGAAGGAAGATTGACGTGGTTGAAGAGCTGCTGGAGAAGGCAGGGGAGTTGCTTGAGTCAGTATGCTATGTCCTTCATCTTAGTTACAGTAGCAAGCAAGTACTAACTTCTCTAACAGAGCGATAAAGAAGTCCGGGTCCAGAAAGACACGCAAGAGCGCCTAATCTACACCTTTACCATTGTAACCATCATCTTTCTCCCGCTTTCAACAGTTGCCACTATCCTAGGCATGAACACGGTTGACGTGCGGAATATGGACAATTCGCAGTCACTGTTTTGGGCCACTGCCCTGCCGCTTACGGCGGTGGTTATAACTGTCTCGTTGTTTGTATCTGGGATCGTGACATGGCCGTTTGAGACATGGCCGTTCAGGAGGGATGGCATATTTGTTGGGTTTAAGAATTGGAAGACGAGCGACAGTCTTATTAACGATTAACGATGACTAAGTAAGGTATTAGGACATGGTTCTACTCTCTTTTCCTATAAAAATAATATAATTCATATAATATAAATAAAATACATAGAATTTTGTAATGTCAGCTTACGAGGCCGGCAAGGACGCGCACAGAAGAAAGCACGGAGCCGATTAAAATGAAGCTGATCCCCGCCCGAAGACGGAGTTGATATTCGGGTTCAAACTGAAGGATCGGTGACATTGAGTGTCAAGGAGCCCGTATAACAGCCCGGCTTTGTATGGTTTGCTTGCCTTGATTGGAAGCGTGTTTTGTGATGGTGAAAGACAGAGGGTCCGTGTTGTGAGAGGAGGGGCGTGGAGGGGGGTGTTGGCGATGGCTGGAGGAGTGAATGGTTGGAAATAGATATTGTGAGGAGCTTGACGATATGGTGAGAGGAGTGCAGAGAGTGAATGGAGTTGCGACGCGTGTCTGGTGATAAACATGGAAAGGAGAGGTTTGAAGGTGACATAGTAAATAGTATAGTCGCGTTTAGTAGGCGAGAGAGGTCTAATAGCCTGACAGGAATCTTCGACAGAAAATAGGAGATGAGATAAGTTACGAGGTAAGAAAACACAGGTTAATAAAAAATAGTCAAGAGGAATCAGGGTAAAAAAGCACGGGTTAATACAAAATAGACAGAGGAATCAGGGATCAAGGAAATACAGGTTAGTGTGAAATAATTATATGAATCAAGTCAAGAAAAGTGAGGTTAATATGAAGTCAGGATGATATATGGGAGAAGAGAACACGGTTTAATGTGAAATAGTCGTGAGAAGGAAATTCAGTAGTCAGGAAAACATAATCAGATTGAAATAGTCATAGGAAGAATTCATAAGTCAAGGAAACACAAGTTAGTATGAAAGAAAGTAGGTGAGCCGTGTCACACAAGCCAAGAAAAGACAGGTCAGTATAGAAAAGGTCATGGAAAGACTCTCAAGATCAGTGGTATTAAAGAGTTGTATTTCTCCAACCAGTACAGATCATAAAAATGAAAAGTCCAGTAAGTTGTGGTCGTCGCCTGTTCTATGGATATAAACATAGTGAATGGGGAGGTCTTACGCCAGTTCTTCAACCGAGGCATATTGATGCCGCTGGTTTCCCCTCGTTTTTTTTACAACATATCGTACAATTCTTGACGCCTGTAGTTTCATTTCCCCCTCGACTAAGTGCTGATCCAGATGACGCATCGACCTCGTGGGCCGTGCTCTGAGTTGGGCGCATCGTCGTTGGGGGGTGTCGAACAGTTGGGCTCCAACGTCGAGGGCATCGTATCGTTTCGTATGTATTCAACACGGCTTCTCGACGAAGGCCATCCAAGGCAATCGGCACGGGGTAGATCGAATGTCCAAATGTCCCCTTCAGCCCTCATTTCTTCGTCGGCGTCCCCTTGATCTGCTCCTTCAGTTCGTCGATGAAGTGCCCCAAAAAGCCCTTCTCGCCACCAGGGACATCTATCTTCGTCCCTCCCATGTCGGCAGGGTCCTTGCCGTGGCGGAACTCATGGACCCCCTTGTGGATCCGTCGCACGCCGCGGTGGAAGGTTGGGCTCGAGACGAGCTGTGATTGTGGTTGTCAGCTACTGATTTGATTGATGGTGGCGGATGTCTCGGGCGGGTGAAGCAAGGGAAGTATACCTTTTGGATAAGCCACAGTTCGACGGCGGCGCGTAGCCAGGACATGGTTCACTGGCGCATAGGATCGTGGATTGGATGATATGGTGGTCGCCGCAGCAGACGCCCGGATGTTGTCACAACAGAAGAGTTGGTGGTTGTTGAGTTTGGGAGGGTTCGTTGGTTTGTGGACGAGTGGATGTTTGAGGTTGTGAGTGGCGGAGAGAGTAGGATCGGCCCTTCCAATAGAACAATACCCTACCGTACAAAGCACATCGGCCCTTTAACCCGAACGCCCGGTTTCTTCGATTTCCATTTCCATCCATCAAACAACCCCGCCGTCTCTTCCACTTATTCGTATCCACACCCTATACACACTATACACAAATCCCACCACTGTCGTTGCTTTTTTTGCTTGTGATATACCCTGATATACACTTTTATATAACGATGGTCTCGCACTTGTATCGCTGGCGCCCTTGTGCCTGCCAGTCCCACCCCTCATCTCCATATTAGACCCTTTGCGCACTATTGAAAACCGGACGCGGCTTCTCAGGATTCTTAGTTCCCGTCGTGGGACAGAAGGCTAGAGTGGAAACAACCCAGTTTCCAGTGTGGTCCCCGCGGTATCCAGCTTCTCTGACATCACTCTATTTACTCCCCTCCTGGAAGAATTTGGAAGGCTGGCTTATTGTTTTTACTCACTCCTACACACCCTTAACTTTTCACCCCTCACGCCTTGTCTGCCTGCCTGTCTGCCTGGAGTTGCTCCTTCCCTTACTCAGCACAGAGACACAACAATAATTATCGTACGAGGAAGAGAGAGCTAGAGCTATAATAACTCCTCCCTTAAGCCCTAAAACGCCGCCCAAAACGCCATTTCATTTCCTCTTAAAAACCAGGCCCACCGCCCTCTTCCAGCCTCTGCTCCCCAAACCCGGCCTTGTTGCTCACCACTCAACTGCGCTGCAGGCTGCGAAGCTGGATCGAATCCGCGCCTTCAGGGGCAGACACCTCGAAGCACGGAGCCAGAGCGAGGACGGCGCCGCGAGAAAAACGCTCCGCAGCGATTCGCCCAGTTGGATCCGGAGGATGCGCCGCTCGACGTCTGCATCCAAGCGCGCGCGCTCGCCAACGGAGTCGCCCCAGCCAGACAGCATCTCCCCAAAGCGGCAGGAGAGGCAGCAGCCGCCAACTTCTGCACCTCTGTCGCGTGACCACAGCCTGACACGTGATTATCAATCTGAGCCAGCGGCCCCCTTGGGAACGATGCCTGCTTTCTTGAAAGTATCTGAGGATGGTAAGTATTTATTGTTATTTTTAGCTGTTTTACATTTACTAAAGCCGTTTTAGAAACCGCTGATAAGTTCGCCTCGTTAGCCTGGCTTGAGCGGACTAGACAAGCAGACGGCCGGACCAACGAAGACTCAAAATGGGCTCGTTGCGATGGAGACATGACAGGAAGCCGCGACCGCTTCGGCGACATCTTCGTCTGGAAGAATAATCGCGTCAAGCTCCAGGTCCCCGAAGACACAAACGACTACATCAACGCCTCCCCTATCACCATCAAATCCCACCGCACCCCCCTGCAGAGCAAATTCATCGCCATGCAAGGTCCCAAGCAATCCACCACCGACCACGTCTGGCGCATGGCATGGCACGAGCTCGCCAGCCCCGCTGTCATCGTCATGCTGACCAACGACAAGGGGTACCCCTATTTCCCGTCCGTGGCGTCGCAAACCCTCACCCTCAACCCCTCGGACGAATTCGGCGACGGGTTCGCCGGCACGGTGACGTGCGAGGGTGACATGGAACTGTCTCCCGATGGCGCGACTGAGATTCGTAAGCTCGTTATGCGCGTTGAGGGCGAGGAAGAGGAGAAGATCTTCTGGCACCTGCTGTACAAGGAGTGGCCCGATTTCGGAATCCCCGCGGAGCATGAGATAGCATCAATGCTGAATCTAATCGAGCTTTCTAAAGAAAAGAATGCGTCGCCCTCCAACCCGCGCATCGTGCACTGTCGCGCGGGCGTGGGACGGTCGGGGACTTTTATATGTCTTGATCATCTGCTGGGCGAGCTTGAGGCTGGTGCGTTTCCTCGAGATCAAGGGGGGTTTGACGTGTTGAAGGGGACTGATCCGGTGTTTGATATTGTGAATGGGTTGAGGATGCAGAGGCCGAATATGGTGCAGGGGGTGCCGCAGTATCGGTTTATTTATACGGTGCTGAGGAGGCTATGGGAGGAGAAATATGGGAGCTTGGGGGGATGGGAGGGAGAGGGGAATGGGACGCCGAGGAGTAGTGGGTCGCAGGCTAGGGTGTTGAGGTTGGCAGATGAGGAGGATGTTTTTACAGAGTAGAGTGAGCGTCTGTATCGTTTGTATCGGTTGTGATGAGGAGAGCGTCATGTTGAGTTTGAGCCCCTATGGCATTTGTTTTATGCGTGAGCGAACATAGACGGAGTGCTGTATATTAGAAGAAATGCGCCCACAGCGGTCATCGACGTTTCGGTTCACGGATTGTAGTGGGTGATATAAATCAACTGAAATCGTTTCTCATAACTATATACCAGTCATTCACTCATAGATACACCATCCCCACACTCTACCGCCTGACCATATTATGCTTCCCAACCTGCCCTTACTGTTCCAACCATCCGATAAACCGATATCCCCACAAGCAACGCCAGCAACCAACCAATGTATCAATGCTTCCTTATACAATCTAAAGCGGCTATGTCGCCGCCGCCGCCACCGCCGCCGTCGGCGCCGGTTGCGCTGGCTTCCCGGTAATGTAATCCCTATTTTCAATCGTGACGCTCTTGGTCATATGGTTCACCTTGTACACACCCACGAGCCTGCTCGCAAGCTCAAACATGTTATTGCGCAGGGATATGACGATGAACTGCGCGTTCTTGGTGCGTTCCTTGATGTAAGATGCCACGATGGAGACCTGGCATATGTTAGTCGCGTGCCTTGGCTGCGAGAGAAAAGAGAGGGGGGAGGGTACTCACATTACGGAAATCAAGCGCAGCATCAATCTCATCCATAACATACAACGGCGTCGGCTTATAATGATGCAGCGCGAACACGAGCGCCAGCGAACTAAGCGTCTTCTCACCACCTGACAGGTTACTGATGTTCTTCCAGCTCTTCTTCGGCGGCATGACGGAGAACAAGATGCCTTCGCTGAATGGATCTAAGCTGTCGACGAGCTCGAGCTCCGCATTACCACCCATGGTAATCATCTGGTACATCTCCTTGAGACGGAGCGAGATGGTAGAAAAGCCCTCCATGAAGCCCTCAAGACGGAGACGGCGCAGGTCGTCGCAGCGCTTCTTTACGCCGTCGCGCTGTGCGACTGCGGCGGCGAGATCTTCGGAGCGGGTAGTGTGTTCCTCGACACGGCGGCGGTACTCGGCCAAGACGCCTAGCT
Organism: Pseudogymnoascus sp. VKM F-4513 (FW-928); assembly: GCA_000750755.1. NCBI lineage: Eukaryota > Fungi > Ascomycota > Leotiomycetes > Thelebolales > Thelebolaceae > Pseudogymnoascus > Pseudogymnoascus sp. VKM F-4513 (FW-928). Next base: position 38,662 of record JPJW01002183.1, read on the forward strand.
CCACGTTGACGTTCTGGGTCTTCTCCTCGAGCATGGCAATTTCACTTTTCAGTGTGTCCTTGCTCATATCCGCGAGCTCATCCTTGCTATAAGCCTGCAGCTCTTGGGGCTCCGACTCCTCGCCAAGGTCATTGACGTTTTGCAGAGATAGCTTGGAGAATTTCTCTTGCCAGTAGCGGAGGCGCTTTTGGTTTTCCGCAAGCACCTTCTGGTTCTCTTCGAGCTTGTTGCGCATCTCGATCTCAATGGCACGGGTCTCGTTCAGCTCGCCAGTCTTCTCATCAAGCTCAGCCTTCAGTGCCGCGAGCTCTTGTTTCTTCTCGCCAAGTGCTTCTTTGGCTTGCTCCGCTCTCTGCTTTGAAGCTTCGGCGTTTGATGCCTCGTTTTCGATCTCGAGCTCCAGCTTCTCGAGACCAGAAATGACGGTCTGTAAATCCTTGTTGGCCTTGATGTGGTCCTTTTCGAGCTTAGGGATCTGCTTCTCGGCTTTGGCTTTGGTAATTTCGGCTGTGGAAACTGCCTCGTTGAGAGCATCGATTTGCTGCTTCAAGTTGTCGACCTCAACCTTCTGTGCACGCAGCTTCTCACCACCGACAGCCATGATTTTGTCCTGCAAAGCCTTGATTTCGTCTTCGACGCTTGAAGTCTCACTGTGCAGCTTCTCGATACTCTTGTTGAGCTTGACAATCTCCTTCTCAAGGGATGTGACGCGACCATTATCGGTTTGATTTGGCTGGTGCTCCTTGCTCAGCTCCTTGACTCTTCGCTGGGCGTCTGCTAGATTACGCGCGGAGCTTTCAACTTCAAGGCCAATCTTCTGCATTTTAGTTTCCAATCTGGGAATTTGAGTGTTCAAATCTTTCAATGAAGTTTCGAGTTCTCGTTGGCGTTCCTGGAAAGTTTGGAACTCCTGCTCCATGGCATCTCTGTCGACTTCTAGTTGAGCAACTTGAGTCTTAGAGACGTCGGCAACAAGTTTAGAGGACATGAGGCCCTTCTTAACAGTGTTACCTCCACCAGACATAGTACCCGACTTGTCAATGAGTTGTCCATCAAGAGTCACAACACGCCATCTGCGCGCTCCGTATGCGATTCGATTGGCCTGCGCCAAATCATCTGCCACGAGGGTGTCTTGGAGGGAATGATAAAAGGCCGGCAGAAAGCGCTCATCTTTTGCCTTGATCAGATCGAAAAGTCGAGGGACGTTCTCTGGTGTGTTAATTGGCGACAGATTGCGGTTGCCAAGTTTGTCGAGACACATGAAGTTGCCCCGTCCCAGGTTGGTCTTCCTCAGATACTCTATACATTGCTGTCCATTTTCGACTGTATCGGTAACAAAGTTATCCAGCGCACCACAAGCGGTAGAAATTGCTACATCATACTTCTGATCGATAGTTCCCAGGTTACCTAGACGGCCATGGAATCCTTCAATGCGGCCAGATTCCTTCAGTCTCATGAGCCCAGAAAGAACGTTTCCTTGGGTCTGAGTGTTTGAGAGGCTGGCACGCGCTTCATCGGCCTTCTGTCTGGCCCCAGAAAGCTGTGCACGATATTCAGGCTCCTTTTGAGCCATCTTGTTCAGTTCGGCTTGTGTCTTGGCAACCCCCTTCTCAAGCTTTGCTTTCTGAGCTTTGCATTCCTCTAATTCGGCAAGCTTGGCCTCCTGGCCTCCCTGAATGGATGCTATCTTGGCCTGTGTCTCTTCGAGAGCCACGGCACCAGCGTTTGCCTTCTCATGGAGGATCGCAAGCTCACTTTCGGCGACCGCGACTGCCGATTGCGTTTGGTTGATCTTTTCGTTCCATGGCTCGAGAGATTTCTGCTTGGTAGCGATCTGGTCTGAGAAAACCTGAGTCTTGCCTTTAAGGTTATCACGTATGGTTGCGAGTTCCTTCTCCTCGGCTTCCAACTGCTGCTCCAGGTTGGCAATTTCCGTTGCTGATTCTTCGATCTCAGCTGTGCACTCTGCGATGCTGGCAGTGGCTTCGTGTCCAGTTTTTTCGGTCGCAACAATACTCTTTTCTAACTTCTTCTGCTTTCCGGTTAAGAACTTCCTCTTTTCTTCAAACTTGACATTGTCTTGGTCGAATTTAGCCATTTCCTTCAGGATAGCCTGGGTCTCCTTGTCCATGGATTCGTACTCTTTTTGGCCACGTTTATATTGCTTCTCGAGTTGCTTGATTCCATCTTCGTTGCCCTTGTGCTTCTCGAGCTCCGTGTCAAGCTGCTCCTGCATCTGGCCGATGGCTTCTTCTGTAACTGTTATGTTATCGCCGCATCCATCGATGTATATTTGATAAAGTGCCGATTGCTTCAGGGCTAATTCGTTTTCATCTTTTATGAATGCAAGAGCCTTGTTCTTCTTATCCTCAAGACCATTCTTCTCCTTCTCAACGTGCTGAACACGACTACTTTTTTCCATGCAAACCTCGTTGAGGGTTTCCACTTCAGCAGCAGATTCTTCGATAGGAGTCTTGTATTTTGACGTCCCAATGATGTCCTCCAAGTATTCTAGTAGCCCATCATCATGCTCATTTGCAGCCTTGGCCTTCATTTGAGCAATCGACTCGACTTCTCCCTGTAAAATGAGGAAACGCTTGTGATCGAGATCCACGCCCTTATCACGGAGGAGGGTCGTAACAGTGGTGAAGTTCGACTCCTTTCCGTTAATGTAGTATTTGCTTGCGTTGTTCTTGAACGCCCGCCTCGAAATGACTAGATCTGAGCCTGGCATGATCTCATGCCCACCAGTGGGTAAGTCCATTACTTCCTGGAAGTGCACAGCAACCTCGCAATGGTCTAGGTTTGGGAAAGCTGCAGAGTTATGAATCAACGCAGAAATCTTCCCTTGTCTCATTTTGCTGGCTCGGAAACCAAAGACGAATAGTAAAGAGTCGATGACATTGGATTTTCCGGATCCGTTGGGTCCTACGACCGATGAGAAAGACGCATGGAATGGGCCAACTTCTTGTCTCCCCGCGTAACTCTTGAAGTTGGTGAGGATAAGATATGTAATGACGGTTCGGGCCTTAGGGCCAGTATCCTCCACAACCGGAGCCGCCATTGACCTCGACTTCAGTACGATATCCATCGGCCTTTCCAGGACCGTATCCATAGCATTGATGGGCTTGGCTAATGCCTCTGGGCTCCCTGGCGCCGGTGGTTGGTCGTTCAACGTCTCCGTAATGTCGGCAAGCGGGGTGCTATGTAGTTGGTAGGGTGCAGGTGACGCTGAAGCCTGCGGCGTAGGCAATGGAGCTGGTAATTCTGGTGGAACAGAAGCGCTTCCTGCACGCGAAGGCGCGGCGCTCTTTCGTTTTCTAGGCGACGCCCTTTTTGATGGAGAAGGTGGCTCTGGCTGTGCGGTTTGGTCAGGATCGAATATCTCGGATGGCTCAATGCTTTCGGCCACAACTGATTTGCGAGTTCTTCCGGATGTTCGAGGCGTACTTGGCACGGAATTGGTTGTCTTCCTCCTCGACTGTGTCTGTCTGCGGGGGCTTCGTTCGGGTGCGGGGGTAAATTCCTCTTCGCTTTCTTCCTTCACTTTGTGAGAGCTTCCACTCGGCTCATCCTCGTCAGAGGAATCGACAACCTTGCGGCGGGCGGCTGCCCTTCTCGAGGGTCTGGTGGGGGATTCCATGATGCGGAGCCGTATTGGTTGCTTTGTTTACTTCCTTCGAAATGGAGGGGCAGTTGTCGTAGGGCAAGCAAATCTATTGCGACATTGAAAATTTCAGACAGAATGCTGCGGTCGGTGGCCTCAGTTGAACCGAATCTGTGCCGAATTTGACGCGTATTTGGCGTCTTGGAATGTTGGTGGGCGTTGTATTTACAGTCTGGTCGCGGTTTATCGGCAAGGCTGATCAAAACATTGGTGACGAGTTTCGCGACAACACCCCGGACAGGCACAAGCGAACAAGGCTGTAACTTTTGTATGTCAGCCCTGCACCACCAGACCACCAAGGCTGCTTTCCAACGTCGCAAACATACCAACGCCGAAGATGTTCGATATTAGCAACTTCGACGATGTCTTCCAATTCAATCCGAAGTACAGCTATGCTGTGGAGAGCGTTGAGAGCATAGAGCAGCACAGGACAGCTTTTGAAGAGCTGTTTGTTGACAGGGTCCTCAAACTGCTCGGGATCAAGAGGCGTGAGTCCGCTTCAACGATATTCTGAGCTCTCTTACTAACTCATTGTCGCAGCCAATAAAAGCTATCCTCCAAAAAGCAATGGTGACCTGAGGAACCTTCACCAAGCTGTCGTCAGCTCGAACGCTGCGCACCATACGAAGGCGTCGCTCTTGTATTATATTCTCCTGGACTGCGACGAAAAGGCACAAAACCATGCACACTCAACAGCCTTTGAGGAGGTATCACTCATGCCGAAAAGGTACCAAATATTCATGAAGGGCCTCTGGCACATGGATAGAGCGCAATTTGAGGTTGGTTGTGCCGCCCTCGACGATGGTTCAGACTGACTCTTTCCAGACTGCTCTCCGAAACCTCACGCACCCCTCACTTATTCCCACCTTCCAAGAAGAAATCCTAGGGGTCTTGGTCAAACATTCCCCAGCGGACGATATGAGCCTTCCATTGGCATATTATCATACTGTGCTGCCCGCTCTGGTCAACACGCCCGCATTGGACAGCCTGTTTCTGGCAATCGCAAGAACAAGCGTGACCGAAGCATTCTTTTTCCTCAGAAGCCAATCCGAGGCGGATCAAACCCGCATGTTTGAGTCTCTATTACGGCTTATGACACAAGAACCACAAGGCGACAGGACTGCCGCACGCGGGATAGAGCTCGCAAACTTGCCGTTTACCAAAGAAGAAGAGGCCTTGTTCGAACAAGTGTTAACGGGCATGGGTGGAAGGGCGGCCACAAGGGCAAGGGATTTGGTGATGCTCCGGAGAATAGGGACAGGGAAATTCAACGAGGCACTGGATGTTGACTGCAACAGGAGTAAAACTGTTGGAGGCTTAAACTGGGAAGCTTTACAAGAAGGCATACGCGAGGGCCTGGGACCGCGATATGACATCTCAAGGATGAGATGAGATAATTCACTGGGCGTCGCACGGAATGTCAAAGTAAAGGAGTCAATTAACATGGCGTCGGGCGTCTTTATGAGCCGTAATAAAGAATTATTCATTTGGAATGCGACTTGAGTTACCTGATGTAGTATTTTCGTTGATATCGATTTCGTGAGTGTCAGTTTAAGGTTAGACTTGTCTGTCTCAAAGAGTTTGGTTTCCACTGATTTCATCACCTCGGCATGGATAAACATTGCGGCGATACTCGAAATGCGGTCTTGTCGCTATCGATAACGACGCGATGATTCACGGTTCGATTCTCTGACAACATTAGAGGCGCCAATTACGTTTTCATGTCCTTTTGTGAATTGCGCCTGTCATAATATCTCGCTGTTTACTGTTTGTCTATAATATGGCTTGTTTTACTGCTGCGTGTTGGACAAAGTGAACCCTTCCCAGAATACCAAGCAACAGGAACAATGCCTATTTGCAGGTTCTGGGGGAAGGGGACATGCAAGAACGGGAGTGAGTATTTGTGCAGAAAGCTTCTTCTAAATCCTAAACTGACTTGTCAATAGATAATTGTCGATTTGAGCACATTGGTCCTCCTGGTCAAGAAGTAGCTGGTGGGGGGGGAGGGGCACCTAGTCGCAATCCATTCAACGCGGTCAGCAATCCCAACCAAGGGTACGGAGGACAGTCTACTTTTGGAGGGAGGCAGCCTCAAGGTCAGAGCAACTTTGGAAGGGCACCGGATAATCGTGGTGGCCGCGCGCCAGCAGGTCAATCAGTCCAACAAACGCAGCCTCCATATCTTCTAGGCAAGGATGGAATGATCACCGACCTGTCGACTGAGCTGCCACAATGGATCCTATCAGCCTATGGACCGGGTCTGAAGGCCCCCATCCAACTTTTTGGAGGAGAGGAGAGAGAGAAGAGTTTTGAAGAAATGCGATTGAATCATTATATATTTCGAGCGCAGGGTCAAGAAGCTCTGGCTGTACGTATCCCACAGGACGGCATACCAAACACATACTGACATTGTCACAGGCGCAACAACAAGACGAACTGATTCAGAAAGCATCAGCGCAAAACCAGAACGCCCTGCACAACATCGACGCTGCCCTGCAATACGTCCTCAGTGGTGAGAATGAGCACCCAAATCGACTGGATATTGTGGAACAGTACACGAAAGGAATCATAAATCCCACCCAACCGACAGCTCCAGCGGGCGCAAATATCCCCGCTGTTAACGCTCTGGGACAACCCAGCCAAAATCCGGCGGCGAGCGGCGCATTTGGTGCAGGTCAGTCGATTTTGGGACAGTCTCCAAATCCTCTTGGTGGGCAAGGTGCCTTCGGCGCTCCATCTCCAGCATTTGGGCAACCAGGATTGGGGAATAACCCTCTGGCATCACAGCCCTTTGGCGCGCAGGCACCTCTACAGGCACCACAGCCCGTCAACCCCAGCCAGTTCGGACAGCAACCTCAGCCAGGAGGCCTGGGTGCATTTGGTCAGCCTGGAGGCTTCCAGCAAAACCAAGCACACCCCGTAATTGCTCAACCACAAGTCCAGCAGGCCCCCAGTCCATTTGCACCGGCACAACCACAACCACAGCCCCAAGGCGCATTTGGCCAAGCGCAGGCTCAGCAGCCAGCCCAACCAAGTCCATTCGGACAAACTGCCGCACAGCCCGCAAGTGGTTTCTCGACAGGGGCAAGCCCGTTCGGAGCACCCCCCACCGGCCCCTCTGGCTTCCAACAGGGCGGCGCACAACCTTTTGGAGGTGCCGCACCCACCCAACAACCAAACCCATTCTCGCCAATTCCTCAGCAGCAACAGGCCCAGGGTCAGCAATCTGGATTCTCTGCCGCAGGTGGCCAGGTCGCAGATCCCAGTCCTTATCCGCCAGGCTCAGGTGCTCAGCATCCGCATCCGTCAACATACAGTGCACGAGATGCTTCTAATCGCATAACAATGTTCAAGGGCAGACCTGTGGTATACAAAGCTAACCAGCCGGGGTTCCAAAACTCAGATGGGAGTTGGGAAAAAATATGGTTTCCGAATGGGCCTCCGGGGTATTATAACGCGACTGAACTGCCAGAGGAGAGTTATGATCAAGCGACAAAAGAAGCCTATGAGAAGCTTAGGCAGACGGGAGAATTGGAAGGAGGGAAACTGCCGCTATTACCGCCGCGGAGAGAGTGGGCGAAGTGGGATTTCTAGAATACAAGGAGGCAAAAAGATATATATAGCATGGGAAGGTGTCCGGTTGTGGATAATACTGTTGGAGTTCGGTTTTTAAGAGAAGTCAGGTTAGAGCGGGCAGGAGGATCTTTTTTGGTTTACAATGAGACTCCTAAGTCACAGCACAGATGGAATGTAGAATGTTTCAAGAGTCATGCATATATAGTAATTCGGTGGTTGCTAATATCTGGCGGTCTATAATAGAAAGCTTCCAAAAGCACCCCAAATCCTAACATGCAATGCCAGAAGAAGTACCATGATGCATTTAAGCAGCAATAGTGACCTCAACCTCGACACCGGCCTCGATGTTGATGATGATCTGCTTGACGACCTCAGTGGGGGCGTTAAGGCTATTGACATGTTAGTGAGACTCCTTTTCAACGCTGCCAGCCACAACCAGGGCATAGCCACGGAGGAGGGCTACTTACTCGATGAGGCGCTTGTGGATGCGCATCTCAAAGGTGTCCCAGGTCTTGGAACCCTCACCACAGGGGGTCTTGCGGGTGGTGATCTTGAGGGTCTTGGTTGGGAGACGGACGGGGCCCTTGACGCGGAGGTCCTTGGACTTGGCACGCTCAACGAGCTCGGTGCAGACCTTCTCGAGGGCGTCGACCTTGCGGGAGGTAAGGGTGATACGGATGCGGTGGATTTTCTGCAAAATTATGCGTTAGTACGATGTCTCTCAGGGCACAATCGCGACGTCGCAAAGCGTCTCAATGCGCGTTGGAGCGATGGGAATACATACTGGGCCCTCGCCGAACTCCTTCTCTGGCTTCTGGAAAGACATCTTGATATAAGTTATACCTTGGCGACTCGAACGTTATGTTGCGGCAAAGTGACTAAGGTGGGTTGTCGTGATAGCGATGGGGGAGACGAAATATCTATGTCGATAAATTGGATTTTTGGTGGGCACGAACTCTTGGCATCGTTTACTAGGGCTGGATTGGCGGTTGTCACGTGATATGTGGGTTGGGCCAAATAAGGTACGTACTTCCAGGTTGATATCGAAGTGACTCGGCGGCACTATCGAATTATCACCGGCGAATTAACTCTACGAGCGTTGATTTTGAGCGAAGCAATATATGGATGGTCTGGAACATAAAGAGACACATTATACAAACGAACGCCGATACCGCCCATTTACGGATCTATGGCGTCCAATACGCCCAAACAGCTTCCTTCACTAGCACCCTTCCCCGAAGCGGAATGGAGATCACATCTTGTGCCAGAAGAATGGGCAGCAAGTCTTGACGCCTGGATAGCTCTGGTCGACGCCAACTTATCTCTATCTCCTCAAGATTTTGCACAGGCCGTTGCCACCGATGAGCATTTAGCGGCTTTCGTTACTTCATATACCAGGCAGCTGTCACTGTTATCACCTGACGTCGACGCCTTCGGCGATGTCGAAAAGTCCAAAACACTAAAGAAGAGCGTATTCTTTCTCATTAATAGAGTACTGGACTTGGAGCCGCCTCCGGAAGCGCTTCTTAAATGGGAATTCTTGGCGGACTTCGCGAAAGCATACGGAAAGGGTCTTTCGAATAAGCCTCTGGTAAACCTCTGGAGGAGATCCTCTGAGGCACTCCCAGCATCATTGGGCAGCTTCAAGACTCGACTTACAAAGGATCTTGAAGCTGGTCTCAAAGGGAAGCCGGCAGAAGTTGAGCAGACTCTAAAGCGCCTAAACCATCTCCTCTATGCGTCTCCCGATACAGCTATTTTCTTCATGAGCGGATCAGATTTCTTGGATGCTTTAATATCTTGTTATAAGCTTATGAACCCACCATTACGAAAGGCCATCATTTCAACAACATATTTGTGCCTAATTACCTTGACCGAGGGCGAAAAGCCAAGGTTTTCTCAACTTATTGATCAACTATATTCACTACAAGCTGCAGCGGAAGCTCACAAGGCTGGTCCGACGAACGTCAATGATTCTCTCGTCGCAGAATTAGTAACAGCTACTCCACTCTTAAAACAGGTCAGGGATCGCATAGATCAGAGTGGCACGGGCTCCGCTAGAGCCAAGCCTATCATAGCATCTTTGGAAGGCTTCATCAAACCCAATGCTTCACGTCCAAAACGACTCGTCAAACGGAAGATAAATAAAGGAAAGAAGGCAGCCACTGCCGATAGTGACCATGGAGCAGGTCCTGTCAACATCCACCTCATCAGCCTCGTATCTCAAGTCCAAGACCTCTTCCCAGATCTTGGCTCCGCATTCGTTGTGAAGCTCTTGGACGAATACGACGAGGATGTTGAAGTTGTGATTTCTCATCTCCTCGAAGACTCACTCCCATCTCACCTCAATGGACTGGACCGCACAGAGGCGCTCCCCGCAACCGCTTCAGAAGAGGCAAACTTGCCACATTTGTCACCGCGTGCCACGCCACCACTCCCCCCTACCCGCCGCAATATTTACGACGACGACGAATTCGACCAGCTGGCCGTCTCTACCTCGAGGTTACATTTTGGCAGAAAAGATGCAGACAAGACTGCAGATGATGTCCTCAAAGACCGCTCTACAGCGCCGAATGCAGCAGCTATTCTCGCAGCCCTTGCAGCCTTTGATAGCGATGATGATGAGAGAGACGACACATACGATGCCGCCGATGTGGGAGGCGCCGTGGACGCGAACAACACTGACGAATTACGAGACCAACGCTCTGAAATGGACGATGCAAAGGATGAGGTGCTCTTCCGCGCATGGAAAATGAACCAGGCGCTATTTGGGCGAGATGCGCCGACGAGAAGGGGCAAGGAGCGCGCCAATTTGAAACAAGAAACTGGTATGACAGATGAGGCGATCGAGGGCTGGGGTATCATGCTGTCTCGCGACCCACGGAGACTGCGCCGGCTTGAAGCGAAGATGTCTAGCTTCAGTGGTCAGCAGAATCAGTTGGCACCTACCAGCTGGCGTGCTGATTCTGGGACTGAGGGTACGGATGGCAGTGATGTTGATGGTGGGAATCGGGGTAGAGGAGGGTTCAGGGGCCGAGGAAGAGGTATGGGTGGGAGAGGCAGGGGGAGAGGG